>JAOBYE010545971.1:0-12775 GCA_025403585.1 Parazoanthus swiftii
AGAAGCTAGAGAAGCACTCGGCTTCACCTCGTGCCACTCTAACGCTTCTCTCGTGCTCTCCCAACTTCCCGCGTGCATCTATAACTCGATAGACGCAATCTTAGCATGGATCATTTCTTAAGCAACATACAACGTGACATGCACATTTAGATAATATAAGAAATTCCACGAACTACCGAACTTTTATTAAGCTTTTAGAAGAAAGAATACTATAATCTTTGAAAAGAGGAGCCTAACTTTTTATCAACCTAGCTTCGTAGTTACCATTGTTATTATTACCGGTATTATTATGATAAATATTACTATTATTATATGTATTATTCTTTTCTTATTTCTTTTCCTGACTTTAAATTTCCAAGCTTGTGTTCCCTTGTATTTTTACTAATGAACAGCAAATCTGCTGTTCTGTTTGTCAATCTTAGGCTGGCGAGTACTATCCTGAATCAACACTAAAGCTGACGGCACCGTGCATCGTGCCAGAGTTTAACTCTATCAAAAAGGTAATGAGAGTCTTGTTGTAAGCGTTTGAAAAAAATGCTGCAACTTGTAATTGAACATAACGTTTTAAGTTAGAACGAATCTGTAACCTCTGATCACCACTGCTAGGGTCAGATTCCGATGCTTTGTGTTTGGTTTGAGGTAGAGATTCTTTGAAACATTCAACGAATGGTAAAAATTTGCTAAGTAAAGTTGTTATTTTTGTTTAGATCAGTACAGATGGACCAAGATATTTACCAGTCACCATTGATTTTGAAGGGAATTCTGCCAATGCAAGGTTTGTAGTGTGACAGCTTTTACAATCACGAAAACCAGTCGTTTCGATAAGTGAATTACAACCTAGAGTAGTTTGTTACCGTCTTTTAGTTCCTGCTGCAGTGGAAACCTTGTTCGTAAAAGCTTGAGAACATTAAACGCTTTTCTTTCTCATATAGTTTCTACTTGAATCCGAACTCGACGTGAGTTTCTGTCTCATGTAGCATCAATTGGATCAACGTGCTTGATCCACACACCTGCAATTTTACCACAAACAAGCTGGAAACATTTAGTTACATGAAACAATTCATCAACTCAAACTCGAGCAATTTCCTACAATCGAAAGTTGTTGGTAACGGTTCGCGTTGAATAGTTTGACTAAGCGTGGACATGCTGGTAGATTTTTATTACTTTTCGGTTAAAACCTTCTTGTTTCAGTTACTACATGTAAAAGCAGAGTTCCTATGGTGCTTAGTAGAAAATTTAGAAAGTCCTTGAATTCGGAAAAGACTCCAGAGCTGAAAGTTCTTGAAAATCAGTTGAGGTCCTTGAAAATGCCTTATTTGGTTACCGGCTGTACCGCAAAAATGTTAACTGTTAATTATTTGCCTTGAATCTGTTAGAAAAGGTGCTGGAAAGTCCTTAAATGATAATTCCTTAAAGTTTATATCAAGTCAAGATTGGGACCCCTGAAAAGCGCGAACTTCTAACTAAAATGGAACTATTCCTGTACGCAGCGCTTTGATGTCCAAGTTTGGTACAGTGTTTGTAAAGAGAAGAGCCGGCCATTTGGCCTACGTGGATGATCCAAAGGTCTGTTGTATGATTGTTGAGACTAATAAAGAAGATTTATAAGTCATCACATGTGGTAAACAATCAACTAGAACCTGGGAGTCGTAGGTGCCGTGTGGTGGGCATTCTTTATCTTTACTGGCACAATGTATGAAATAATGTATGTCGTATCACGTTGAGTTAATGAAAAGAAGCATGCACAGATCATCTGATTCAACAGTCAGTTAACTTTTTGTTCAGAAGAACAAATATCTTCGATTAAAATACATGGCACTCATAACTACTCTTTCAACCGTACTGCTCCTTTCACAATGTTATCAAAATTCTGTCAGTAGTACAACCTATGACACATGTTTATAAAGAAGAGAGGATAGGAGAGGAGTGGAGGGAAGGGAGAGGAAAAGAGGGGAGGGGAGAGAAGGTGAGGGGAAGGAAGAGGAGAGAAGAGAAGAGGAAAGGGAAGGGAAGGACGGGAAAGGAAAGCAGAGCAGAGGAGAGGAGAGATATCAAGCAATTGCGATGTCAATGTCACAACCGTGGCAGTTGAACATATATACCCTGGTTTCTGAAAAACCACCTTCTTACCCCTCCTAGAAACCTTAAGATAATTCTAACCCCCAACCTACACTCTAACCCCAAACCAAGAGAGGGGTGGCTGGGGCATTTGATTGACCCAACATATCTTTGATGCTGATGTTAGTATTAGCGCCAACGCGCACGCCAGTGATACATGTTAGCTAGGCACACCGACTACAAACTGACAGACTTAATTAAACAAACAGCTTTACTACTTATCAAAACTGTCTTCTTGTAACTCTGCACTTGTGGAGTCGCGATCTCTACACGATTCTTTTTGTGTAGAACACTCTATTTGCTTTATCCGCTCATAGAATTGACACAATTGAGACCTGAAAGATTTTCGAATTTTTGCCTGGGAAGTTAACTTTAAAACACCCAGCCTTTTTTGGTGCAGCCCACACACTTAAGTTCGATTAGTTGCATCCCAATACACCTACGAAAAACTAAACCGCTAAAATGTAAAGCGAGTGCTTGCTTTTATACGCTGCATGAAGCGTGTCAGTGACGTTTGAAATTAAGTGCTTTGAACGTGACTTTTTTCTTGTATTTGCAGGGATATAGAAATCTTCTGGCAAGGACTTTTGCCTCACAAACGGATAAAGTAAGTTTTCCTGGTGAAGTATAATCAATAGCCATCCCCTGATTTTCGCTTCGATTAGGGCTGAAAATTAAAATAATTCGCAATTACGTAACTCCTATATCCATTCATTTGTTCGTTCCTAAAACCATTTAGTTTGCTTATCAAATTAGGAATTGCTATAAAAGAGTAACTCGTGTCTTCTGTATGAGTTGATACGATAAGGGGGAACGTAAATTGCTCGTAACCTTCCTTAAGACTTGCTACTTATGAAATGATTATGCTCATCAGCTATTATTTTATCTTCGATTAGGGGAGAAAGTTACACAAATTCGTGTCTTCTGTAAGTGTAACAGGCCTTGTGCAGCTAGAGGTCATGTGGAACAAGATACGCCATAAGCCTGTGCAAGACTCCACTGGGAAATGTAAAACAAAGAAAATACACATTTTTCTAGTGAAATGTGTTATAATTTGGATATGGTGTATTTTGTACCACGTGACATCTAGACAAAGCCTATTGGTATCATATGGTGGTACGTAGTTTCTCCATATTCGTCTGTCAAACTTATTAGACATGATTATGCTAATTTACCTCCCCCCCCCCCCCTAATGTTTTCTTTGTTTAATATTAGGTAACACAAATCTGCTTACAAAAAGGCTAGCAAAAACCAAAAAAAAGTTCGCTGTTCCTCCAATCTGACATTTTCAGTTATATAGAGTGTGCTAAGAAGGTTTTATTATTTCATTTTTGTTTTAGACGGAAGTGATCCGGTCGTTCTCATCAGATCCTCAGATCATCGCTCTGGCCCAATTGTTCTGCAGCAATGTCGCACTCTCGGCCAGTGCTACGGTACGATAAACATGAATAGAATAAAGTGTCTGAGTTTGAAGCAGTCAGTTTTTTTACTTTTTTGTTTCCCAACCTCAATCTTAGGAAAAGGAAGCCGAGTCATTTGTTGCAGCAGTGCTGTTTGAATGTGTAACTGAAGAAAAACCAGACATGATTAAGATATACACTGAGATGAAGCAGGTAAATCCAAAATATTCTGACCTTGAGTCAAAAGTGTAATTCATCGTAGAGACATCCTAGGATAAATTACATTAGACGAAGTCTACCCATCCATTGAGATACATAATATGTTATTGTTATATTATATTACATTGTTTTTTTATTATATACTACCATACAATGCATTGTATTTTTGTATTGCGTTGTGTCGTATCGTGTCATGTTGTAAACTTTATAAAGTGGTATTCTTGGTTGCTGTCTTTAGTACGCAGGTCGTGTAGTTTGACCAGGATTCTTTATCACTTACAGGACTAAAAATTAAAAATCCGATTGTTTTTCTGTTTCATACTCTTAAGAATAGTTCTTCCTTTCTTAAACCAGGTTCATTCTCAAAGTTAACAACTTCTCAACAGGCAGTTCATGCGTTGGAGCGCACCTCGGACATCAGAGCACTGTGGAACATCAAGTTAATCCTAGCTTATTACTTGCACGCGTATCCAAAGATCACTGCGAAAGGCAAAGAAGCAAAGGTACAGAGTTGCGCTGGGTAGACATTGAGGAGAGTTTGAAATTTTTGATCTTAGACGACTAAGGAAACCTTAATCAAATAGTTTTCAGCATTATGATGCATTTAAGTTTTGAGTTTCAGGAAATGTTCTCCGACACTGAACACTTGCAAACCCTTTTTATCTGCCATATGATTGTTATATTCTATTTTATTGTATTAGCTTCCCCATAATGTTTTCACAATTCATACATACCTCTTATCAGCCGAGCGCGAGATCCGTACGGCAAGTTATGGACCGAGTTTTTTCCTTCCGTTTATTCCATAAAAACAAGGAAGGAAAAAATGAGGATCCATAACTTGCCGTACAGACCGAGCAAACGGGGCTAATAAGATTTTATTATATGGCTTTGTTGATTAATTTTAAAAAAACTGTCAATTTCTTGACTCAAGTTTTGGTCTTCTACTAGCTCTTCTTCATTAGGTTCTGTTTCTTCAGTTACTTCAGGATATAATTTGATTTCGAACTTAGGGAAGTCAAAGTCATCGTAAATAAAATCGTCAAGTTGTTGGAGCATGGTTTGCAAGACAATACTCCTTCAATACGTAAACAAACTTTGTAAATGACAACTACTCCAGAACTAGAGGTCCGTACGGCTACTTACGGACCTGAAAGTGACCAATCACAGCACGCGAAATCAGTCAGCCATGTAAAAAACTAGTGTACTTACTTATTACAGGCCGGGTCATTGCTACAGTGTTAGCGGGCCCGTTTCGTAGTTTTGTTATGAAGATCTTCCCTCTGTTTAAACTATCCCTACCTACTGAGTTAGTATCCTCTGCTTAAGGAATCCCCTCGAGAACTTCTTACTGCCCCACTAACCCAACCACGCACCTATTCCTTTTTGGCTTATCGAATCTGAATCGGTAGTGCACATCCCCTCATGTCCTACAATATCTATTTTATAGAAATCTTTACTGTGTTGTGGTTTCGTGGTTGGCAAATTTACCAACTGCTGGTCGTAAGAAGTGGAGTTCATCAGTAGGTTTTGTGTTGGTTTTATGTCATGTGTGTAATGTGTGTCAAATCTGAATCGGAAAATGCACTTCCCTTCATGTCCTACAATATCTATTTTATATAAATCTTAACTGTGTTGTGGTTTTGTGGTTGACAAATTTACCAACTGCTGGTCGTAAGAAATGGTGTTCATTAGTGGGTTTTATTTTGGTTTTATGTCATGTGTGTAATGTTAAAGTAGCAAATTAACTGTTTACCAGGGAAAACGTCGTACCATACAGTTCTATATATTTCAAAACACCAAATACCATTTTGGGAGTTAGAAATAAAATAACTGATGATACTTCAGTGTTCGAATTTTAGGATTGAAAGCAGTCCCTAATCGGTTGGTTTAGCCATGGACCGGTTAACACTGACACCCCAGAAATCCATTCAACTTATTGAACAAGTTAGAAGAATTACAGCAACATAGGTATTCGGTAAATTGTGTTTTAAAGGCCTGGTTTTACGTACTCAGTTCGAGATGATTTCTTTTTATGGGCCGGCTGAAATAGGTTAGGATGAATTAGAATAGGTTACGAAAATACAAGTTTCCACTTTTGTAAACTATCCGTATCCAAAAACTTTAACCTTTATTTCCTTTCATTGCACAAAAATAAAAAATACATATGATGGTATACGACATAATTATATAAAAAGTACAATGGGGCAAGAATACAACAGGTATACACCCAGTAGGGTAGACTGCCGAAAGTAAGAAAACTAATTAAGTGTGTTAGTGTGTGCATGTTAAATAAAGTAATATAAAATCGTGCAATAAAGTATAAAAACGCAAACTATACTGTACTATAGTAAAATAGCTCTACGTGTTAAGATCAGTAAAAATACTTCATAACAGCAATGGCGGAATTTAGTTAGGTTAGAGTGACATTTGAAGCAGATAGATTTCCAAGTTGAAATGTTCTTGGGGTTAAAGGTGGTTACCAACGCAGTTCTGTAATGGTTATAGAGTGTAGTTTTGAAGGCGGCCACTGTAGGGAGGGATCTGGTAGTAGATAGTAACGATAACTGATGCTGAAATGAGCTAAACAAGCTGTAAATAACATAACATAATGCCACTTCAGCCCCTTCTGAATACGGAATTCATTGCTGAATGCAAAGACCGTGTAGATGCATGTCTGGATCAACTTCTGCAAAACAGTAAGTAGAAATCTCTTATTGTGTGCTTTTCTTGTGTTATGCACATGAAGATTTCCTTAACATCAGCAACAATGTCAAGCAGTGTCAATGGCAAGACTGCGACATTGCCGTAGTTCAGTGAAGTAACTATTAAGCTATGTTTCCTTCACACAACTTTTACTTCCTTTGTTTCGCACAGGGCTGCGAGATGATGCAGTGCTCTTGGACGCACGTCTTGTTATAGACTATACATTAAAATACAGTACAATACAACAACATAACACAACACGAAAAAACATACAGTAGCAATAACAATAGTATCAATATTTTTAGTCATAAAAGTAATATGTTTTCAAGCGCAAAACAATCCTGAACTACGAAAAGAGGTAAATTTACAATAATTATAATTTAACAGTATGGTTCAATGATTTCAGAGTCAATCCTGATTTGGTTTTTCAAAACTAATATACAGGCCAGCTGATCTGACACTGTGACGTAATCTGCAAAACCGTATATCATGACGCCCGCGGTTACTAAACGAACTTTTGACAAGAAGATCAAGTCTCTTAAACGCCAAAGAATAAAAGCGCCTTCAGTTTAGGCCGCCAAATTCTTTGTTTTGTTCTCATTAATCTTGGTCTCTCAATTGGGCTCCTGAAACAACTTAAGAGATGATACACGGTATTGAAGACTACCTTGCCCCTGATTGGCTAATTCCGAAAACTCAGATCAGCTGGCCCAATTAAGAAAACTCGTATCAGTCTCACTTTGTCATTATATTATCCAACTCTGAACTTAATTGGGCGATATTTTCCAAAAGCATGTTTGTTCAATGTATTCTATCGCTTAAACAATGCAGCGCTGTTTTTACTCGGTGTTTTTTTTAAGTCTCTCTTCTGTGATACAGCAGGTTCCTCTCTGATCGAGTACCTTCGAACTTGGTCATGTGATATGCGACGAAACCACGCCCTTTCCTGTCTGCTCGTTCACCACGAGATGCCCTTCGACAGATCATTTGAATCGATCGTAAAGGAAGGTGTGTGAAACGATTTGTTTGCTTATAGAAATGACATGTTGTGTTGGCGAGTAAGCTAGATATGTGATATGATCAACATGGGTTAATATGTTAGGTCTTTTGCCGTAAGACAGGAAGTAAAGTTGACGTTTCAAGCGTTAGTCCTTCGTCAGATCGTACATGTGATATAGTGTGCATATGATAGTTGAACAAAATTTTAGTGCGTTTTTGTGTTAGTTGACAACTAAATTTATTCTGTCTTCTAGTCATTTTTGTACAACGTTCAGTGATTGTCAGAAATTTTTTTTTAGATTGTCACCAACTTTGAAATGTTAAGTTACACAGTATATTTAATAGTTAACTTGTCCCCACTCGGAACACTTGGAAATTGGTCTCAAGTTTCAGCCCAGTCTCCACTTCTATGTGATACTAAGCTAATTTACCTTGAGTTTTTTTTAAAGAAAAAAGGCTTTTTCACGGCTTTGCGCTTGCTCAAAGGTTCATCGACAAGGAAACTAACTTAACTGTAAATTATCTGTAAGCTGGCACCGTTCAGATACCAGTCTTTGTATTTCAAGGTGGCAAATGTTACGGATGGTCTGACTTAGGTGGCAGTAGTCCTGTTTTGCATTCCCAGTTACCGCTGATTGCAGTGACCACAAACTCATTTCTACAGCGTTAGCCTCGACTTGGTGTTGAATATACATAAATACCAGCAAGAACGATTAGAAGCCCGAGCCTCCAACAATTCAAAGAACTGTAAATAACTCACATCTACATTGGTGTTTATGAATATTTAGCATCGAGTCGAGGCAAACGCTGTTAAAACGAGTCTGTAGTCATTGTAATCAGCGGGGATTGTAGTTATTTGTCATAATTGTCGTGCATCATCTCGTTTAATGTTTGTCGCCGGAACTGAAAGTAATAATTGAGTTGAAAAGATATCGAACCTTGGAAGAAGTGATTGATTAAAGGGTTTTTTGTGGATTAAATACATACATTGAGTTTAGATTCTCTCCAATGTGGCGTTTTTAGTTTATAATTTTAGATCCTTTAATAAATCTTTGATAAAAAAAAAAATCACTTTCTTCGGTTATTTGAAATTACAAAAAAATTAACTTCTGACAAATAAATACCTTTATTTAGCCGTGAAAGAGTATCTTTAAATTTGTTGCTTTGATATTCATGAAACAACTGCTATGAAATTGTGGTACGGCCAAATTTCTATGACCCGTTGGTGACCGTATTAACGGGGTTACACTGTATTGCACATTTTTGTCAATGAAAATATGTATGCACCAGCTCCTAAATGTATCATGTGAGTGTTTTTGTTGTTAAGAGGAAGGCTGAGTTTGAAAGTAGCTACACTTGTGGACCAAAGTAAACATGCGCAATCACTCCTTGAAAACTCCTTGACTAGTTCTTGAATACTCTGGATTTTCACATTCATTTTTTTCATTCATTTTGAAACCTAAACAAGTTTTCCGCTTTTCTTTATTTTCCCTAACTGTTTTTATGATTCCAGCTTGTAATGCCTTAACTGTTCTTCTCGTTGTCTTTAGGTTCTTTGTCGATTCCTTCAACGTTACAAAACACTGAGCTACCGCTGTCGGCATTGCTGAGAATAAAGTCTTTATTGGAGACAAGTTGATGGTCGCACAGCTGGCAACACAACTGGCTTATCGACATTGTTGAGAGAGAAGTCTTTATTTGAGACAAACAACCTGCTTATCGACATTGCTGTGAGTGAAGTCTTTATTAGAGACGAGTTGATTGTCGAGCAGAGCTGGCATATTGGTATTGTTGAAAGTGAAGTATTAGAGACAAGTTGATGCTCAAAGACAGCTGGCATATCGGCATTGTTGTGAGTGAAGTCCTCATTAGAAACAAGTCGATGCTCAACAAAGCTAAACAGCAGCGTGACACGAGGAGAAATAACTGCTGCTTGGCAAATGAAGTTAAGTAGAAAATCAAAGCTGGCCCGAAGACCATTTTAGTTAAAACTTTGAGGCTAGTTCTGAAAAATGGTTCTCTTTCTTCGTGTCAATCCATGAACTTTGAGGCTAGTTCTGAAAAATGGTTCTCATTCTTCGTGTCAATCCATGAAATATTTGTTAATAACGAGGAATACCTGTTGAAACATAAACAACTGACTTTGAAGTGGCTCCGTTGTTTTTTTTTCTGGGCCAGTACACTTTCAGGCTTGGCCAATAGTTTTGGCTCGTCACTAGCTGTTGCAGCCAAGCTTACAATCTTCGATCGGTTAATCAATCCAACAGCCGGATTATTAAACCGACAGTGTGTCTGAAGACAAATCTGACTAAGTGCCACTCACAAATATACTAACATGTATAAGTACATTTGGTGTTTGGGTCAGCCCCTCGCTGGCAACAGAAAAGTTCGGTTATGCGTTTAAAATATAATATGATTGAGGGCAGCAAGCGGCACCATTTTGAGGTGTAGACCAGTTTCGTATTCCCAGATACCGCTGATTTCAACGACCACAGACTCATTTCTACAGTTTTAGCCTCGACTTGGTGTTGAATATACATAAATGCTAGTGAGAACGATTAAAAGTGCTCTCCTCCAACTACACATAGAGTTGTAACTAGCTCATATCTACATTGCCGGGTTTTTATGAATATTTAACATTTAAATCGAGGCTGACGCTGTAAAAACGAGTCAGTAGTCACTGTAATCAGCGGCAACTATGAATACGAAACTGGACTCAGTATTGGGGAAAAGGCTCCGAGACAACACGCATTCGTTACTAAACTGGAGAACGTCTGGTTATCGCTAAAATAGACGGCAATTCGACCACCCGCTGTACTATACAATATGACGTCACGTCTTAGTGCGAATAGTTTTTAAGTCCAAATTTGGTACAATTGAAATACATTGCCAGGAGAGTCTTTAGGTTTTGACGTATTTGTGATTCAATCAGTTTCCATGGCAACGCAACTGTTCGGAGAAAACCAAAAATGTACTATTTTCTATTTTGCGAAAAAACTGATCGTTAGATTTTTATTTTGCTTTGTACACATCTCAGTGAGATTGTGACGTTTCCATAACATCAGTTTTACGTGATTGTGACAGACATTTATGTATTTACAAAGATATGGTTTTCTGAGTTCTAAGTTACATTGACGATTTCTGTCAGATTTTAATTTCTTTTTAATTTTTTTTTTTACTGACCAGTTGTCTCTAAAATTATGCAAAGGTCTCTGGCATCAGCTCTCATCCACTCTCGTGCTTGTTTGACCCCAGCTCAACGGTGAAGGCTTTAAGTTTTAAAAATCTTGAGGCGTGGTTTGACACCTCCCTCCCCCCCTTTCCTCCCCCTCTTGGCGGTTAAGGGCGTTCAGTATGCTGTACGCTTTTTCCGGTACGGATATCATCCCAGTCCGGGAAGTATGTCTCCTTCATCAGGGTCGTGTGTGTCTCCAGATTAGTCAGTTCGGTCTTGATCAGCTCGCCCTGAGGACACTTGAAACGCCAAGGGAAGTTAGCCACCAAACTAAACACAGCCGCATCGGCAACGCAGGGTTGGTCCCCAAACAGGAATTTCTTTTTTCCCAGCAGGGTGGAGACTGCTCTAAGATCTCTTTCTGCGATATCACATCTTTCTTCCTTCGAGTGGCGGCCGATACCGTGACAGTACATGTAGAGTTGAAGCATTTTCTGAATCATTTTCTTAATTATCCACTGAAAAAAATACTTAAGGGAAGTAAAATGTTTCTAAAAAAACCTTCTTGTTTCGCTTGGTTTTCGTGAAATTCTGTTTGGTTTACTCAAAATTAAAGACTTGGTGTTTCACATTATTCCACTCGCACTTGGAGTGGTGTGTTACAAGTGCGCGGTTGCTCTTACTTAATCTGACAAAAAAAACATCCAGGACTGTTATGTTGGTTTAACGGTATCGGTTATAGATTACCAAAATGCAAGCGGGGTTTCTTACTTTCTTTTTTATAACAAGCACGTTACCAAATAGAGGCAACAGTTATGCTGTGAGGGACCGTTCACTGGCGGTCGGTAATATTTCCCAGCAATTTTAAGAAAACCTGTGCCCCTCCCCTTTTTAAAACCTGCATTCTGCACCCCCAGTCTCGTTACCAAAAATAACATAACATTCTGTCCCTAAAAATTACGACCCTGTAGATCAGTAGAAAGTCTTACAGCATTTCACTTACCAGTAAGTATTTTCCTCAATCGTTGTGAGAATGAAGTATGCAGTTGCTCTCTCCGTGTCGCTCAAGTGTTGGTCTACATCAACGCCAAGCTCCTTGGTTAAGAACCGAATGCAGAAGTTTGAATCAGCTACCGACTGTCCGTTACACTCGATCCACGGTTTCTTTCTCTTGCTTGACATTTTAGGACTGTAGTCCACTTCGTAGGGGATCTTTGCCATTCGTATAAAAGTTTCTAACTTCAGGCACATGGGAGAAGGGTTTGCAGTGTTTGGTAAGGGAGGGAATTGATGCAGGACAACTTTGCCTGAGGGAACCTCTCTTCTCGGAAGATATTTTCGCCTCTTAAACAGTTTACAGATAATGAAAAGAAGTAGGACACCAGTCACCACTGAGCCGGCTAACGCAGTGTTACACTCCATGACTAAAGTGTATGTTGAAATGATGCAGTTGTAAGCTTTCTATCAATATAACATTTTATGCCTTCCTGACAAGCAGTTGCTGCGACCGCAATCATTGCTAGATATGTCGTCAGTCCGGAACTTCGCATTTAATTAATCCTAAAATGACATCAAGGTATTTATATTATAACAAGAAAACAAAACACTTGGTTGTAAAGCTTTTCAAGTACTGAAGCGATGTGATCAATATCAATATAGCAACAAAAAAGGGATAAAAGCGGAAATAATTTAAAATCTACCAGTCCAAAGGTTCCTCTTTAGAGTTTAGTACTTTGGTTTTGTTTTACGTCATCTTTGCCTTTTGTGTGACAACAAAGAAACCAATAATCAATATGTCGAAAGAACTTCGAAAAATGTCAAACTGCCGGAAATCGTTTATTTTTATACTAGATATTCATCTCGTACCAACGGTCTCATCGCCACTAAAATGGAGCGTGAAATGCTTGTAGGAAAATGTTTATAAAAGTATTTTTTAAGGGAGCATTCATTTTTTAGAAGGCGGGGGGTGGGTCGGGGGAATCTGGGGGTGGGTCATCATGTTTTTACACTGACAAAAAGAGAGGTCATTGGAATTTTCACACCATTATTAAAGGAGGGGGGCAAGTTATTAAAAACAACTGCCTAGGGGTGAGTAGCGAATTTGATACCATACTTGAGAGGGGGGTTCGGCTTATTTTTTGTACGAGCTGTCAGAGGGGGG
>JAOBYE010546082.1:0-10870 GCA_025403585.1 Parazoanthus swiftii
TACTACTACTACCACCACCACCACCACCACCACCATTATCAAGTGTCCATTCGTTGTAGGCTCAGGCTAAAAGTTACAACAAGTCACCACGGGTCCCAAGTCTCTCTTTTCTTTCATCTTACAAGGACAGTACTTGGTGTTTTTGCTGTCCCCAACAATGCCGTTTTCTGGATAACTTCCAACCTCACGTTCACGTCGACTTGCTTCATGTACTCCTTAAAGCTGACTGATACGGCTCCAAAAGCTCCAATAACAACTGGCACTACAATGACTTGTCGCATGCGCCAGACTCTTGCAATTTCATCTTTCCATAGGTGTTATTTCTCTAACTGCTCTAGTTCTTTATCTTTCTTCCTGTCATCACCTGGGATGGCAACATCAATTATGACAACCTCTCTCTCCTTCTTATCAACAAAAACAATGTCTGGTCTTCTTGCCTCAATTTTCCGCTCACACTGGACTGTGAAATCCCACAGTATCTTGACATTTTATTATTGTTGTTATTATTAATATTATTATTATTATCATTACAAGATGCATACAGACACGGATGGATGGTCAGCGGAGCTACTACAAGTAAACCAATTGAGAGCGAGTAAATAACTAATCCGCTTAAAATATTTTGTCAAGCTATCCACAGTTAAGCCCCTACGCAGACTATTGTTCTCCCTCAAGGCGAGAGGCCTCTCACTTGGAGAAACGATTTCCACAGTATAAGCTTCGGCTTTTTAACATAGAGTCCATGGTTATCTTCAAAACATTGAGCGGAAAACTATTGAGACGGAAGAAATATCAGGGAAGACGAAAATCAGGAAGGGAGAAGGCTAAACCTTAGAAAAGCCGGATCAAAAACGGCAAAACCTTTAAAACTTTGTATGAGATTAAGGTACAATCTCTGAACACTGAATAAATTTTTTTAAAACCTAGATAAATAAAAGGAATGAGAAAAGGTGGAATCTTAAAAAAAAACCTGAATGAGATTAAGCTAGAATCTTGTAAACCCAGATAAAATGAACTATTTGAAGGAATGAAAAAGGTAGAATCTCAAAAACTCGTTGCAGAAGACTATAATCTAATGAGCTTCTGCTCATAGTTAAAAAACACGGAATGAGAAACTGTACAATCTTTAAAACCTGAAATGAGAAAGATAAAACCTTTAAAACCCGAAATGAGAAGGGGAAGAATTTTTAAAAGTCCAAGAAAAATTAAAGGAATCTTTAAAACCCGGAATGCATATCCATGGGAAAAAAGAATCTTAAGACCATGAATTAGAAGAGGAACAGTTGTTGATATCTGGAAAGCGAAAGGAGAAATCTTTAGCTCCGCCAGTTACCAGTGCTATAAAGACAAAACAATTAGTCGTTGTCTGTTGCCCATTTGAAAAGTAAATATTACAGTTTTCCAACAAAACCGCAGTCTGGAGTTTCTCATTGTTAACAATCTTCGTAGTCATTTCTCGTGCGGTGTATTTTTTCTGCTTATTTGCTTTTTTCTAGTTTTGGATAAAGTTCAAACCTCAAACAGCCTCAATAATAATAAAAATGTAAAAAAAAATCAACTTTTTTAAAACTTTAGAAAATTTTCCAAAACAAAAAAATATATATTTAAAACCGCAAAAGTTTTAATGTTATACACAAAAAAGGAAGATTATAAAATGTTTTTTATAGTTTATCGTCAATGTTAGCTCGGCTGACCATTTCGTTTAAAAGACCGCACAAACACCTATCGCTGACGTAGTTTTGTTTGCACATTTATTAAAGGTGGATTTCGGTTGCCTCACATTCACTGTTGCCTAGCTACGGCCAGACAAAGTTGGGACAACAGCCAGTTGGCGGTTTCTTAATTAGGGATTGTTAATCTACGTGCGATTGTCCTTGACATATGATACTTCAAACCAATCTAACGTTTGCACTTTCCAAATATTTTGAAAAGGGGTAGCCCAAAACTTTCGATTTTAGATCTTTTGCAAATCTGCCGCTATGTGACGCAGCTTGGCGCACACGTTTACACAACTGACTTACCGTATTTTCTCCAATAATCCCCCCTCTGTTGAGGCCCTCTCTTTAATAAGCCACTCGTTTTAGAGCTAGAAATTTACAAAGCCCCCTCGCAAAACCTTGAAGAATACAGTGTATTTATGCAATTGACTTCGCTGAAGTATGACTTTCGTGCAGTTTTACTAACCATTCGTGTACATAATCCTGTACTGTTCAAAGTTTAGTTTCCGTTTTTCACTGTGTTAATGCAATTGTTTTGTCAGCTTTGGCTGTGAAGCTGTGATCTTCATGTGAGACTTGTCACCTACTTATACTTATCAAGGCCCTCGTCTTTGGATTGGAGATATATCCATTGGTTCTTTGAGTAGGCAAAAATCTACCTGGCACGACTAGACCATCCTCGAGAAACCTTTGCTCCGATGGTGAAAATTCTAAACTACATTCTTCCTGCAATAAAAACAAATGGCAGTTCATTGAGTAGATTTTGAAAATTCATTAAAATGAACGCTTTAAATGACATGGTCGGTAGCTACCGTTTTCTTTGAAGCAGTAATAGCTACAAAAGTTGGGGAAAAACGGGGAGGGGGGCACTGCTTGAAATAAAAAAGAGAAATTGCGGTATTAATCAAGGCGGGTTTTAGTGACCTGCTGCATGAAATTTTTGGAGCATCGCGATGTACGCAAGATTCTGCGTAAGATTTGTTTATTTCAAGCAAGACAAATTGTTGCAGTTTTGAGGACTTTGCAAAGGGGTTACCCCTTCCCCGACGTCAGTAATGATCGATATTTAAAAATACTTCAAACATGGTTGTCACGGTCCTTGAAAATCCCGGAATTGGCAAAAGAAAATTCCAGGCCCTGGGAAGTCCTTGAATTTGGGTCATGGTCCTTGAAAATCCTGGAATGGACAAAAATTTTCACCTTCAACTGCAAAAAATAATCAAAATGAGCTGTTCGTCATAACCGGACCTATTTAAATGCCTTTAGTGTAACAACGTTTGAAAACAAAAACGGAGGCTCGACTTTTCCCCGCAAGCAAATCTTGTAAAGCTCATTGCTGAATTCATATACAGATTTATAAACCTTTTTAATATAGCATGTTTTATTTGGTACAGAAGTTCCTTCAATTTGCTCGAAAAGACCCTGGAAAAATCCTTGAATTTCTTATCCAGTTAACAGTCGCAGCTTGTAAAACAGGCTCATATATCTGACGTAGCTTCATTCGTAAATGTAAAAATAACAAAAAGGTAAAAACACACAAGATAGAACGATTAGTATAGCACATTACTGTGTAGCTCCAATGGGTAAATCGAAAGCTTCGTGGGTTTTGCAGTGAGACAGATGAGAGCTTGCGAGGCGGTTACTTAGGTAAACTTGGTAATTTGATAAGTAAAGAACTCACACCATTTTCAGTCTTAGTCATTCATCTTTAATAAAGTATTGCTTTCCCATCATCAAGGAACTAATAACACCGGTATAATACAACCCTCTACAAGAACATTTTTGTTTCAACACTTACTTAATACAACACCAAAAGCCATCACTACCTCGCACATATCGCCATTTTAAGGATTTTATTTTTTGCATGCAAGCGCTGGGTGCAAAGCAGGGGGGATACAACCGCGTGCTTGCGCAAGCCAGCAGAACACCTGGAAAACTCCAAAATGACGTCACGAAATCTTATATTTACAGCAAAAGCAAGCTGCCTATGAAATATTGGCACAGCTGACCGTTAATACAAACACTTGTCAATAATGAAAGTAAAGAAATCTGACTTCTGTATTTAACCTCGTCTTTGAGAACTTTCGTTGTTCTTTGCAAAACTGTGCATTCACTTTCCGCTTCCCAAACCGTTGGAACTAACTAGACTGAGACCGTTAAATCAAATTTAGCACCCCCCGAACTTTAAATATTTGTATGTTCATAAAGGGTAGGCTTTGGTTGGGGTGGGGGTAGGGAGAGTTAATAGCTTCGGAACTAATCTTACAAGTATAAGAGGCAGTTCTATGATAGAAATGTGGTGAACCACGCTTCCGTCAGCTACTATATTATTGAAAAGTTGCTCGTACTCCGATTGTTGGTCCGCCCAGTAGTCGTGCTAACTATTTCTAGGGTTCCAATTGTTGAAAAAAACTCAACGATTTTCTGTGACGTCAGAGGGTTCTAAACGGGAATATTACTTCCGTTAATATACAGATGCATTTTCGGGGACTTGAAACTGTGCGGCTTTATGAGGGTGATACAAATGGACTGCGCGAGCTCGAGAAGGGAAACTTAAATTATTCCAATTGGCTGCCCCATTCTTTACATGAACGGCTTACAGGCCATGAAGTAGCACTGCAAATGGGTAACTTCGATTAGCAATCAGATATAAATTCACTTGCCTCCTTGAACCAAAGGCACAGATTATGACATCCGTTATCTTCGAATCTCATACAAATTGACCATCGTTTATGGCAAACGAACCCCAAATATTCTAAATTTCCTCGAACCAGTTTACAGCCAAAACTAAGAACATCATGCTCTACAATTACATGGTAATTATAACTACCGGTGTATCATAATATGTCTATCAATATTGTCTAATAACTAACATTTATCTTAAATATACAACGAATTTAAAATTTTAAATTTTAAACAAATATATAAATACAGTATATATTCAACTTTACAAAATAACACTTATTTGCTGTCAGCGCAAACAATTTCCGAAAAGCTGATCGCCATTTTCGATTACAGTACAAGCCCAAGTACACCCACGGTTCGTAAACAATCACGATTTGGAAATTTCTGGACTTTTCGGGAGTATTTATGTGATTCTTTTTTTCCAGGAAAATTTTGAAATAGCACCAAACATAAATTTAAAGAGTTTTCTCGGCTACAACCAACAAATTGTATGTGGTAAAACACTCAAAACATAAAATGGAAAAACCAATGAATTTTTTAGTTTCGGAATATTATTTCAATTTCCTGGGTGTTCGCAAGAAGACAGTCTAAAATTCCACGAGTTTCAAGGAAGAAACCTCAATTCCAAGACTTTATACAGGAATTCAATGAGAAGTACAAACCCTGTAATTAGTGGCAAATTCTGAAAAAAAGAGAGAGAACTAGTTTTTTTTTTTTTAAAAAAAAAAGATCGCTGAAAATATAAGGTAAACCACAAAAAAAGATTTCGTTTTTTAACCTCCTGAGGTTCAGCGCACTTTCTTTCTGATTTGATCTCCAAATAAACGTGAAGATAAGGGTTTCGGTTTACCCCAAATTGTTTTGATACAAATGAAACTAGTGCCGTTTTATTTCCACTTTTTCAGATGCGACTGATGGCCCTGATAGACTAAAGTTGCTATGCTGTAATGTACAAAGCACTGGCAGTCTGACTGCAAACCGCTTCAACTAACTACGGTGACTGACTGATACAAAAATGGATAAAAAAATAATGCAAATGTTGAAGAACTCCGCTAAAATTCCACCAATTGTATTCATCATAAATCGGTGGGAAATTGACAACAACAGCTCGTAAACTATCGACAGGAATCGAAAAAATTCAATGTAACTTAATTTTTTTGTACAAAACACCTAATACGAGAAAATATAATGCATTTTTTAGATAATTAAATTTGCAAGTTAAGAAATGAGAAGAAATTTGCAGTTGACAGCAGTTCTCAAAACAGCTAAAATTATGTTAAAAATTCTGCATGCCATTATAAATACCAACTCTAAAGCCCGATTCACACTTGAGAGAAAATCATAACCATAGTCATAGTCACAATCATAACCATAATCATAACAATGATCATAACCATAATCACAACCATGATCATAACCATAATCATGATCATAACCATAATCATAACAATAACCATAATCATAACCATAACCATAATCATAACTATAAGCACTTTCAATAACGAAATGACAAAGGAACAGCAGTGCGTTCAATCTTGTCGTCCTTTGTCTTTCCTTTGTTTAAATCCCTTGCGCTTGTGCAAAGCTTATCTCTCAACTGTGAACCAGTAAATAGCATAATCCACAAACGAACTACAAACAGACGTTCTCCATCATGAAATATTAGGGAGTTTAACTAACCAGTACGGCTACATCGAGGAAGGTTGAATTAGGGAAAACAATGCACACCAAGCTGACCATCTATGTCAGTTCCTCAAAACATCGGTTATCATTGACCCGGAATTCTAATTTAACCCTTGGTTTCGTTCACTTAGAACGCGCTGGATTTCTGTATTAGCCGCCTGGGTTAACGGTAAGTGATCGACGAGAGAAAAACTACTTTTGAAGCCATTTCAATATTGACTGGACTCATAAAATTCAAACTTAACTTTTGCTAATGCCGGTTTGGTGCTTATCAAGGTTCGAGGAACCAGGCATCGGGACCAAAATAGTTCAGTTTCTTATTTGCAGTTGCCGCTGATTACAATGATTGCAGACACACTTTTAGTGTTTGCCTCGAGTTGGTGTTAGCGCGTATCTGCATTGATACTAATACGTGCTTAACATCAAGTCGAGGCAAACTCGGCAAAAACGAATCTGTAGTCAGTTGGATATGCCGAAAAACACAAATTGTGGGTGTCGTAGTAAACGTGAACACTTTGAAATAAAAATGGTTCCGTTATTCGTAATAGTTTGACTTAAAAACTAGGGTCTACAGTTTGCTCATTCGTACTCCATTCAAAATGCAATAAAAACGAATGAATAGTAAACAAAAAAAACCAGAAAATTATTTCTCAGTAGACGTCCGAGCCGCAGCCGTACTAGCCGCTTAAAGTCCTTAATAATAATAACTGCAAATTCCAACTGTGTTTCAATACCCATCCTTCCGGCTTTAATCGCCTCTGGGTTTCTTCAGAGTCGTGTCGTAACGACGAATCAGCTCCGCCTGAAATACGTAGAAACATGAGGTCAATTGTAAATAGAATAAATGAACAAAAAAACGATTCGTCTTTTTAGCTCTTATAATTCTGTGAACGCATCAACTGAGCTATGCAAAATGCGTGCAGAAAACTAGTCTCATAAATACGACGAAAAACTCCTTAACCTTAAACATTTATGGGCGGGCGGGGTTCTACGGACCCCACCCCCTAGTTTTTTCCAACTTAAATTCTGAAGCTTTGAAGCAATTAAAATGAAACTTGCAGTTCCTGTAGCTCAATTAAGAAAAGATTTCTGGCGTTAATTTGATGACGTAATCACTTGTAATTTATGCGACATTAATTATACAAACTGAAGTTTGAATCAAGAAGTGGAAACTTTTTCACAAAATGTCTTCTATTTTCAATTATATCATTTCGTTTTTTGAATATCTTGCTATTTGAGCTTTAAACATAGTTTTCTATTACAGTCAAAGAAATTTAATGCAAATTTGCTAAAAATACCATTTTCGAAAAAAACAAGACGGCGGCCATGTTGTCCAGTGACTGTTGCCATAGCAACAGTTCTTAATTAAAACTTTATTGTAGTCATTGAAAAAAGCACAAAGAGGATGATTTACAAATCTGCTTTGTTGCATAAAAGAGTTGCCAAACATAAAGATAAACATTTCCGTGGACTTTGTCCAAACTTTTTCCTCGAGTATGGCCAATTTTCAAAAAACTTTGTCTTTGACAGGACGATTTTACGGTGAACTGCTAGCCTAAAAATAAAATGCTTTGATTTTAAAATTTCACGGCTCAATGCAAAATTTCCTAACTTTTCCCAGACCTTGAATCCCTTTTGGTTTTTCGCTGACTTTTCTCTGACAGTAGAACCAGGCTGCATCCGTAAGCAAGGCAATTTAATCGACTTGCTTCAATCGAGTTATTCGACTAAGTTGTATAAGTCAGTGTTTTTCTTAAGGTTTGGGAAATGCGGTACATTGAGTGAGAAAAAAGGTACACCTGGGTTCAATGTCATCGAGTGTCGAAGTTGCGAGGGACCTGTTTCCCAGAACATATATAATTTAGTTCTGGTTAATTAGTCACAGATTAGAGTTGTATTGAATTTAGCTGTTGTCTTTGGTGAATTTTACAAAACTGCCAGACGTCACTGCTGGGGAAGGGCGGTACAGTCACCTGGGAAAGTCGGTACAATTTACCGGTGTACCGGCCATAAGAAAAACACTGTAAATGACTACTAGTACCGGTTTCTGTTGCGGGCAATGGATTAGTCTCCAATTCACGGGAGGTTTCATCGACGCAACACTACTGCCTTTGAGCCACTTGGCTCAGGAAAAGATTTAGATTATGTAGATTAATAGTGCGGTACAAACAAACGGCACAAACCTGTGTTACTCGACCAGATTCCTCTTGTGAGAAAGCGAATCCCACTGCGACAAAAAGCAAGATGTTCAAAAGAACGTAACACAACCAGCCACAAACAGCGCAGGGTTAACAATACTTTACAAACTGAAGACTAAATATATTGTTTAGAATTGCAATTACAAAACTGTTCCTTTCATTAAAATACTCAACAAATGATGCGTATGGCATCATGCGATACAATACGATACGATTAATTAAATAATTATATCGCAGCCCTTAACCATATCCAATCCAAGCTTTTTTGCGGTCTCTCAGTCAGAGGAAAGGGGGTGGATTCCAATCCACCCCCCCCCCTGCATACCTTTCGTAGTTTTAATCCGAATCTGGTAAAACTTTGTACAACTGATCATTGGAGCATGCTTTATCTTTGGTGGTAGTGTTTTGCACTCAAGTGTAATGACGTCAACGTCACGTCATCAAATAGTACTTGAAGTTGTTTTCAGTATATTTTGCCTAGAAAAGATATACCCATTGGGTACAGACTTTAAATACTTTTTTAACCCCATAAAGGTACGATTGTTCTTTGTGGTAGTTCGCACTCTAATTAAATTGCTGTATTATGTAATCATAACGTCTTTTAACTGTTATATTTCCGGTATAATTCAATCTCCCCTCCAACATATCGCTTACCATGGCAACAAACACCCAGGATAGTGTTGAAACACACATAAAAAGATTGCCTGTAAAATCTGAGGAAATTGTTATGATAAAAAAGCCCGGCTTTGGGGGGGGGGGTGAATTCCACCCCCTGGACTGGATAGGGTTAAGCTGAATTCCATAATTGCTTTGAAAACTACACAACAAAGAACGTGTTTAACAAAACTGGATGTATATAAAAATTAAGATTTTAACAAATCTGCCTGTTTTAACTTTGGAAATAACGAACAGCTGGGGACGTTTCAAATTATATTTGTTAAGTTTGGTATCATGTTGCAAACTGGATTGTTCACGTCATTCACAATCTCATCAAAAAGGCTTTTGCACAAAAGGCTTTTGGTGGTGCTTCGCTAAGCCGTGGACTTCCCCAACTTTGCAAGAGTCCCTTCATGCATGTCCCTGCTGTGGGAACGTGATGCCGACTGCCAGTTTTTGAATGCGCTTCACATCTTTCTTGTGATTAAAAGGAAGTTAAACTTCAAAAAATCGAGAAATCTGGAAGGAATTACTCGGGGATCCCCGTCCCAAATCTCCCCTCTGTCATATTTAATGGCCAGTCCCTGAGCATGGCAGTTTGTTTTATTCTATCATTTAAAAGCACAAGACCCTACGCAAGCGAATAGCGACTGCTTCTGATATCAGTTTATACTCACGTGACGATTCGCCTCTATCCCGGATGTGCTCCGTCTTAGACCAAATTCGCCTGTGTAACATTAAATATAAGTAAGGTTTATCTTCAACTGTTGGAGTTTTATCTTGTGTCTGACCACAATCCTCTTTAAGCTGTATCGCCCCAAATGTTGTTTTACGTAAGGGAAATTGGACTGTATAAAAACTATAGGATTTCACACAAATTCTTTTAATTTACAAGGAATGCCAATTTTTTCTAGAAATGCCTATTGACATTTTGTTTAAACCAACACAATTACGTCAATGAACAAGAAAAAATGTTTTGAGAATTATTTAAGAAATCTGACAACGGGGGTATAAGGGTGCAATCGACCTAAAATATTGAATTTTTATCTCTTCAAATCGACCTGTCACAAAGGAAGTAATTAATCATTAGAGATATTCAAACTGTTTACTTGATCACACTTGTATACCATTTAAAAACTAGTCAAAGAACTGATTCAAATTTAAGCACAACTAATTAGAGAAAAGAGCGATATCTCTCTGGTTCAGTCTGTCTATTACAACCATCATATCCACGTATCGCAGTGTCTAATGGTATCAAAAATTGCCTCAGTTGTAAGTTACATTGTTACATTTTGCCATTTGTGAAACTGATAATAAATAGTAAAAACATACGCATGGATGGCGTGTTCTGAAGATATCAGCACGCTTGGATCACCCTGTAAAGGAAACACAATTAATCTCGTTACAAACTGTAGCAAACTAACGAAGGACATCCTTTGCAAGGAGCAAAATGGGGAACCAAACAGAGACTGATAAGAACTGATCATGTAAACAACCAAAGAGTATAGAGTGTGGAACAACGACCGGACTGCAGTGTGATATTCTTGGATCTTGTACAAGTCTCTCGACCTCATTATCTAGGGAGATGACTTCACTCGTTTTTTTTTTAATTTTGCTCAGGCTCAATGTTCTTATTTTTGTGGCAATTTCAGCCTCAAAATGTTCTTATTTTGTTCTTAACTACTATGTTTTCCGTAAGTGGTTAAACTCGCCTAAATTTCGGCAAGGTACTTTTGTTTACTGTTTCATAAAACAGTTAAAGTTTCTTTTGCAGGATGCGTTATCGAAGAGCTGAGTACTGTAGGACTACTGCAGTTCAACGCTGTACACTTGCAAACATTTTTGATTCAGCCTCAGTTTGTCCTTATTGTGTTCTTATTTTCAGGCAAGCTCAGTCTCGAAGTTCTAATTAACTTTGTTCTTAAAAAA
>JAOBYE010546193.1:0-12774 GCA_025403585.1 Parazoanthus swiftii
TCTATCAAAGCGAAAATCATTACTTTCACTTTATTAAGAAACATTTTATTCAATGCGCACGATAAACATATTATGAACTTTCCGTATCATGTAATTTACTTCACTGATTTGTAAATTGGACTGTATGTGATGTAATACTTGTAATACTTTTTTTTTTATCTTGTTAGATTTTTTTCTCTTTTATACGTAGTTTTGTTGCGATTTGTAAAAGATGCTTTGGCAATATGTAATGCTACGTCATGCCAATAAACCTGTTCAACAACAACAACAACAACTACTACTACTACTGCTACTACTATACTACTACTACTATACTACTACAACTGCTACTACAACTACTACTATTACAATTACTACTATTACTACTACAACTACTACTATTACAATTACTACTATTACTACTACAACTACTACAACTACTACTACAACTATTACTACTGCTACTACTATTTCTACTACCACTTCTACTACTACTACTAGTACTACTACTACTACTAGTACTACTACTACTACTACTACTACTACTACTACAACTACCACAACAACTACTACTACTACTACAACAACTACTACTATTACTACTATTTCTACTGCCACTACTACTACTATTTCTACTACCACTACTACTACTATTTCTACTACCACTACTACTACTATTTCTACTACCACTACCACTACTACTCTACTACTAGTACTACTACTATACCACTACTACTACTATATTACTTCAACTGCTACTACAACTACTACTATTACAATTACTACTATTACTACTACTACTACAACTACTACTACTACTATTACTACTACTACCACTACCACTACCACTACTACTACTATTACAACTACTACTATTATTACTACTACTACTACTACTACTACTACTACAACTACTACTACTACAACTACTACTATTACTATCACTATTACTATGCCTATCACCTTTGCTAACCTACTTCTATTGTTATTATTATTATTATTATTATTATTATCAATATTACTATTACTGTTACTATTGCCTATCACTTTTACCAATTTACTTCTAGTGTTATAACCCTTAATAATAATTGTTATTAACGTTGCTTTTGCTGTTGCTATTGCTATTAAGCTAGTGCCATTACTTTTGCTATTACTATTACTATTGCCACAAGTTTTACTATTGCCGTTGCTATTGTTACTGCCTTTGCTATTACTTTAGCTATTGCTATTACTATTTTTGTTACTATCACTGTTACTGTCGCTATTGTCTTTGCTATTACTATTGCTATTTGCTGTTTCTATTAGTATTATTACTAACATTAATATTGATAATGCTATTGTTAATATTTTAATCGTAATTGTTAATGTTATTGCCACTATTATTATTCATATCGACATTATTATTATTATTGTTATCATAAAAATTATCATTATTACCAAAATTATTTTATCATACTGGTCACTAGCTATTACTGTTAAAAGGCAAGATAAAACAGAAAAGAAGAACTGCAAATTTCGAAGGCGTGACCCTCAAGGACATTAGAAAATTATTGAAACTTTCCGTTTTCTGATGCACTTTCAAGTTTTGCGCACTTGTGGATCATTTTTTAAGACTTTCTGTTATTTAAGGTTGCTTTACAGTTGAGATAACACGCTTTCCCGATTCCCGCACACGTCAAGATAAGGACGTTTTCTCTGAGTGAGGTTAATTATTTTCGGTATGAACTGTGTATGAGCAAAATAATGCGTCAGTCTTGTTTTTTTTCTGTTAATAAATATATTCTATTTTATCTCGCCTCGTTTCAACAGCGGCAGCAGCAGCAGCAGCAGTAACAACGACAACAACAGCAACACATACTTTATTTCAGTTCAAATTTGCAGTCAAAAATTATCAAATGCATAAATAAATAACTGAAATTGAGATAAGTGCTGGTTACCTGGAATAAGTATAAAGGTAACCATAAAATATTGGTTTATCATCTGAGGCTCGTTTCTTTATATTAATTGTGTCTGATGACGTGAGGATGGGAGAGTATAAATATAATAATGATACTAATGAAAGATTCCCAGTAATAGACAAATACTCGACGGGTTCAGAGCCAAAATAGAATAACGTGTTTGGGCAGGGACATAAGAGTAACGTATTTGGACTATTTCCCTGCCAAAAAGACCACGAGGTTGTAATAATGGCGGAAAATGCTTTCTGTGAAGTTCTCTCGAGGCCCTGAAAAACAAAATAGAAAAATAATTTATTATTTTAGTAAGTTTAGTGTCTTGGCTTAAGGTTAAAAACGTGACATTTCAGCATTTGTTCAGCTATAAAAAGTTGTCCATGATAAACAATCAGAGATACTACTGACTAAACCAAGTATTCCGGTTGTAAAATAGGCCATCACCACACAATATTTTAACCAACAACACGTCTTCGGCAAATCAAAAGGGAAATAACCAACTTTAACTTTAGTTTTCTGTCTTCCTTTTGATAAATTCCTGCTTTTCTTTTACTTTTGAAAAAGTAAATCAGCTGAAATCGGTGGCGGACTCCAATTGTAAACCATTAACCAGATCTTTATTTAAATGCAAAACATTTTTAAAAATTTCTTAAACTTGAAAGTTTTCATTAAAAATATAGTTAAAATTACAAATACAATAAAGACAATACAGTTTACTATACAAGGAGTGCATATTAACTAAACAATAAACATTTCAACGAGTTTTTTGAATGATGCTAGTTGTTCGTTTCACCGCGATTATCTATAGTCATGTACAGCAGTTTTCTTTTTCATGCTCTTAAGTGGAGACTTCTCTTTTTAGTTCAAGGCACGGTCAGGCCATTCGTTAATTCCCATATTACACAGTTCCAGACTTACTGTTAAAGATGGTCGTAGGAGTTTTATCCTTAATACGCTTAAAGTTGTTTGAGAAAGTTTGAATTTTTTTTAAATTGAAAATTTTACAATTACTTTTGTTCTTTATATTTTTCTTTAAAAAATGCCGTTACAATTTAGTTGTAGTCATTTTGGAAAATATAGATTTTGACTGATAGCATGGCAATCATGAAAGCTCAGTGAAACTTACTAGAATGGCGTCTGAATTGCGCTTTCTTTTTCTCCGTTGCGTGCAGAAGAGATCGTTCTGCCAACCGAGGCAAAGTGTTGGACCTCAGCTGACTGATCGGCATTTTAGTACTTTCTCGAGGAAGCACAGTGACAATTCAGATAACAAATTGCCATAGCATTAATCATCTGAAATAAAATCTGTGACATCGAACTGACAATAATACATATCGTATAGCGCTGCAGAGACAAATTTGTCGTTTTGATAAAGCTGGGATAAGATTCCCCTTCGGCATCTAAAGTCTAAACTCGTCTTGCTATTTATAGCGAAGAAGTCAACATCCACACTCCATGACCTCTAACTGTTCAAAGAATTCGTTAACTATTCTATCACAGAGTGAACAAATCATTTGTTAGTTTAGTCTCAGATTTAATCCTGCCTAACAAGCCGATAAGCTCAGTGGAAGGAGGATAGACTACTGTTCGCGCTTACCACCACCATAGACATTACAATGCAACGGTTCTCATTAGCAGCTCATTTATCATCCACATTTCAAGAGGATGATTTTGAAGGTGTTACCAGACTTACAGGACAAAGCTGAAGATACCAACATGTGATAATAATAGATATTAACGCTTTTGTTTTAGTGAACTTTATAAACTTTCAGTCAGCAAAGTAAGTTTATCGATTTTGCAAATTGCAGTTATTCATTTGTTTATATCAGCGGTTTCTGATCTTCATTTTTCAAGGATGTTTCTTTTAAGTTTGTTCAAAATGTACATTGCATCGTTTCTGTCGGCTTTTGCGAAAGTCGCCGACTTGTCAAAGATTATTAATTGTTAGACCGTTCTAACTACAAGTGTGTTTCAAATCAAGTCATTAACTAGCTATTTGGGTATTTCCGCAAGTTCAATTTGTGATTTTCGTTTTGGTGCGATTTTAACGGCACGGAGCTCTGATATTTTTATTCCCAACATCAGTTTTGGCATCTGCAAAAACAAATGGCGTTTAATCTAAAAAGTTTTCCTTGTCCTTGAATTAAACTATCTGTGGTACTTCAATTGTCCTGCAACTTTTGCAGACTTTATCTACAACATGTGCGGGTTGAAACCACATTACCGACATTCTTTTCTCATTGTTTCCGCGTCTCATCACGCGACTAGAAAGCCTTCAAACGGGAGCGAAAACGCACACTGCTAAGTAAGTGACACATTCAAGAAACACTTCAAAAGAAAGTGTCTTTATGTTGTGATAATATCCAAACTAGTGATAGCTCCTAACTTCTAAAATATCCCTTTCAACTGGTTTTCCATTTTCTCATCGATCGACGCGCGCATGCTAATTTGCTTTCTTTGTTGCCTTGCTGTTATCACATAATTAATTTGCAAATTAAACTGTTAAATCAATGCCTTACACAGTCGCGACCAGCCGACTCTTCTGCCTGTCCACGTGTATTTACCAAAGTATTGAACACAATGTACCATTTCATTCCGAATGTATTTAGAAAGCGGATGAGTGTGTGTTACCCCACTTCCGTAACAATGCCAAACAAAGTATTCAAAACAATCTAGGTTTATAAATTGACAGAGATTTATGCTTAATTAGACAGTGCAGACCGTCCAGTAATATAAAACTAAACAACAAGTTTTCACTGCACAATTAAACGTATCCGGTTTCAAGGTGAGAAAACAAATTAGGCAGTGCGAAGGTTTTCGTGAGGTCATGATGGGTAGAACTTTAGAAGGGAAATTCCAGCTCCTCCCAGCCCACTCCAGAAATCAGTTATCGACCCCCTCCTAAACAAAGCGTATTTTTAGCATTTGCTTTAGTCTTTCTGTCGTCAATCACAGATTCTAAATACAAGTTGAAAGCGCCGCCTAATCTATGATAAACAGATACTCCACAAGTCTTGCAAATTGTTTAATTTGGCAGGAAAATGAAAAATTGACAAACGAAGAGACGGTTTTTGAATAGCTGGGCAGTGAACTTCGAGTAACGCGTGACGCTGATTGGTCAGTACGTGTCACATGACACCTTTAGAGTTCTTGCAGAAGCTACTTTGTCATTTTTCATGTTGACGAGGTTAAGATGTCAGGCACATATAAATCATATTCAAGAAACATGAACTATCCTTCACTTTATCCAAATTCAAATATTCCAACTCAACAGTATTCATCTCAACATCCTCAAAGGAGCGATTGTCAGTTTGCTGGCTTGCAGAATAACTTTTATCCGCTTTGTGAAACTCAAGCTTTTCATCCCCCAAACTACGTGTTCCCCGAAACCACAGAGACCCATGGCCATACCCCAAGTAATAGCAGCAACACTTTGTTTAGAAGCCAAATACCGAGTTATCTTCTACAACCGATCTATCCGTGGATGAAATCAAAGAAAAACGGCAAATGCGGCTTTGGTGAGTATTTTCATTCTGATCTTGTAATCCCTTTTTTTGCAATACGATGTCTATAAGTATTTAGCATTCTTAATTAGTCAACCTCCTCAGAACTGCTAATTACGTGTTTTGATGTCGAGGGCTTTGCACCTTACTCTTGGAACCTGGCAAGATTACATTTTCAGTATCGTGCAGGTTTTCAGTGTAAGTTGATGTCACCATTTAGCAATCCCCTACTTACTGGCACTTACGGATTTTTTCGAATGATTTATGACCATTTACTGGCGGAAGAGAAATGGTTGGGGGTCGGTCGCTTGTCTTTTTGTGATTTATGACAAAACAAATCTGACGTTCACGTACAGGTAGGGTCATGTTTTGCACGGTAAGGAGTTGACGTGAACGTCGAGATCTTGTCCTGCGTTCAGTTGGCATAGAGTATAAATATTTACTTCACCCTTTCGGCTCCCCTTGCGGAGCAACCTTGAACGCGCGCGTTCAAATTTTGCTTCAAATTTTAAATCGGAGATTGGTGCCACATTATCAAAAAGCACAGTTTTGAAAACAAGACTTTTTACGCAATGCGTCTTCTACTAACTTTGATATGTTTGTAACAGATTTTTGAATAGCCTTGCCTGCAATAAACCAGACTTATCTTATCTTACTCCTCTTATGATACCTTAAGCAAATGGAGCTGGTTCTTATTAGGGCCAAAGGCTTAGTACTTGCGGAGTTTAAACTGTCTGCGTGGTTGAAGTTAACTTGTTTAATAGCCTTAAATTAAAGACTACCTTTAAATGTTTAAAAACCTAGATTTAGACCCAAACTAAACAACACGTTGTTATTTTGTTCAAAGTTGGCAACAGGGAAACAAAACGACACCGGACAAGTTACACAAACAAACAACTACTGGAGCTCGAGAAGGAATTTCATTACAACAAATACTTGTGCAGTTCTCGACGCAATGAAATTGCCAAGACATTAAACCTAAGCGAAAGGCAGGTCAAGATATGGTTTCAAAACCGCAGAATGAAATGGAAAAAAGACGAAAAAGTAAAAGAGGATGAAGCAGCGAATAATGAATGCTCTTTTGAGTACTCGCACCCGTCAGACTCTTGCTTGCCGCCTCTACCTCGAGTACCGCAGCTACCAACTACATTTGGCCCCGTTCACCAAACGTCGGCCTACTACATGTGATATAATCAAAAGTTACAGCATGCTAAAGTTCAATTACAGTATCTGCAGAGAACTGCGGTACATTTTGTACAAACAAAACATAATATTAAAATTAGCAATATTTAACGAAAGATTCCAGCGGATTGCCAACTTGTTAGTAACTATCAAAGCCTTTCCCTTTGCACTTGACTGTTAATCTAAATATAATCCGCTGCTAATCCGTTTTCGACTGCCAAGAGAGCCTTCACTTCCTTTTGTCGCACAAGAATTGTTGTATGGAATGAACAGTCAAAACTCTTCCTCTTTTTCGAGTTGTTGTGATAGTTTTCATTAACATATTTATTGTAAGTTCATCCTATTACCGAACAGCCGGATAGCATTGTAATGCATGTGAGCGGAACTTCTTGTGGAAAAATTGCCATTTTTCTATCTTATTTTGTAAATTAATGAATTATAATAATAATAAAAGTCCCCGCTCTTTGTAAAAATTTTTGTTCAACAAGATTGAACTTGAAAGAATAAAGGCAAAGTTAAAGTTTCACTTAAGGGACAAAATGTTTTTTTTTGCAAATAAACAGCACGATTTATACGATGAAGTGACCTTTAGTTGTATTTGTGTTTTATTGAAAATAGGGTTTTTAAAGCTTGCTTGTTAGCCCTGTTTAGTTATTTCTTGTTAGGAGTTGAGCGGTCAGGTATACTAGGCTTCTTAGTTGAATCTTAAGACATAGAGTAGAATAGCATGTAAGTCTATAGCAATGTACAGAAAGTTCGATACAATAATAAACGTATGAATTCAGACCATGTAAATCTTTTCAATAAAACCATCAAGACAAAGCCATTCATCTATCTGCCTCGAATTTGTTATGAGTCAGAGTTTTACTATGTTCGTTAAGAAACCCCAATTTTTGAATATACGACAAAAAAGAGTTTTTAATCTATACAAAACGAAAACGATTTGTTTTACACCAGCTATAATTGTATACACTTCAGTTGCATACCACAAGGTCCGTATGCATGCACTTGAACTTACGCTTCGAAAGTGTCAAAACTAACACCAGCTTTCAAAGCAAATTTAACATCTTCACGTTTCTATATAAACATTTCTCAGCTACTCCCGCCACATTTGAAAAGAGGCTCTTACTAGAATCCTGTTTGGTAAAAACACTGGCAATATATACATTTGAGAGGTTTTTTCTCTAAACTAAACTAAACTAAGCTAAACTAAAACAAATCTGAAACGGAATTGATCTTTGACTTTGTTATGGCGCTGCAAAATTTGAATGAAAAAAGGTATAGTTCTTCGGCGGAAATTACGGAAAAGCGTTATTTTAATTTTCCAAAAATTGATCTAACAATTTGAATAAGTGAAACCTTTTAGTCGATTTAAAGTTGCAATGACATAAACACAAAAGATACGTTCCTTGTTTAGTCGATCGTTTAGACAGCGAGTTCCACTGTTTGTTGTGCGAACATGGGCAAACTGACATGACGACGATTGTTATACTTTCTTATGTAGTTCTTTTGGAACCTTGGTTTATAAACCAGTTAAGGATAATGACTTGTGTTTGTTATGGACACAAAAGCTTGCAACCTAATGCTAACTAAGAATCCTTTTAGATAAGAACTACAATAAAGAAAGGGTTGCATGCAAGAATGTCCTGAGACGACTGACCTAGTTCACAAATTCCATCAAGCTTGCAAATAACCAGTGAGTATATATGATGGTTTTAGATATACATTGTTGCTTTCCTGTATAAAAACTATTTTGCTGTTTCATAAATCATCTCAGTTCCTAAACAAAGAAAGCTTAAGACGGATGTATCTAAGACTTAAATGGGTGTAAATGTTGTGCGAGTTGTTTGAGGGCATACTTATCCGAGCTCAAGTTGTAAACTTGAGAAAAGCTCGTTTTTAAATAATCTTGACTAGATTTGGTTTATACTCCATGAACTATACTATAATAACATATCCACAAATTAAGAAAATGATAAGCAAAACTAATTTTACTGATTAACCCAAGTATAGTTAAAGAAGGCAAGTTATTCACGAGGCGTTTTCATTCGAAACATGGCGCTCAACTTTGACATTCCTACTCATTGAGCTGAATTTTGCCGGTTCTAAAAGTCCATTGCTATTTTCTCACACAGTTTGAACCAAGGCAACTGTTAGCTTAAAAACTACAGTCTAAAATATAAAAAAATGTGCCTTGCAATATGCATTTCTAACCCATTCTGAACTAAAATTGTGCAATCAATGTACATTCTCATTACAGTTGGCATATTTGCGTTACTAACAAAAAAGATGGATTGACACGCAAACCAAAATCTTACAAAACTAAAGTCTATAGTAATCGGCGAAACAAAGAAACACTATTCGTTTACTGATTCGCCTTAATTAATTTAGTTCTTTACAAGATAGTTTATTTACCATTTGAACTAAAATTATTAAGAAAGAAATGCAAATCAGATTCGGTCTAAGAGACATATGGTCAAATATGCATCGAGTTAATACCCGAGAACTGAAAGCTCCATTCATATCAATAAACAAACTCAATTAGGCTGTCTTTTTTCAGAAAGTATGCACAACTTCAGCTTCTATCAGAAGGATAGAGAAATGTCCTCGAAAAGATATTTAATAATTGGTTTGTATGATTTAATTTTAGTTGTCTCAGTTGCGCTGGGCAGACGTTATAGGGTTTGCAGAGGATTTTAGTCGACATGTACCTCTAATCTCTTAGTTTGCAGTTTTACAACAAGATATTTGTACACTAGTTTTGATAAGAGTTTAACTAAATTCACATTATATTTTCTCTATTTCATTTCACTGTGCTACTAAGCTTTCATATTTTGGTACGCAACGGAACTTGCTCAAAATTAAACAACACTTGTGAACTGATTCTAGCGATCTTCCGCCACGGGACACCGCAATTCTTAAATACAGTTGCCAGCAGACACGAAACGATAACATTTTTTTCTTTTCAGTTGTGGTTTCTCAACCAGTGCAGTAGAATGCCCAAGTTACTCACCGGAAATTTTGATAAAATTCTTTTGAGCTATCGTATAGAACTTATAATACCGCAAAAAACTGAATATAGAATTTTAAGAAGAAAAAGAAATAGGACCGCGCGTGGTTTGTTAGTGACCATCACATCTTGGTTTATATCAATCATAGTTATGTACCTATCAAGTATGTGGTCATAAAATAAATTGAGGAAAAAGAAACATTTTCACTTACGTAGCCGACACCGATTGCCTAATGTCTCATAGGGCGAGTCAAAAGGGGGTCCAATGGTGGCTTTAAATGAGCAATCCATGATCCACGATCGTTTTAACTGTGTTTACTTTTGTACAATCTAACCTGCTTTGCCAGCGACGACTGGCCAGTGCAAATATATATCTATGTGACGCGCTTAACATTGCTAGAATGAGAAAATAAGTGACACCCCTCTTCTCTGATATCATTAAGTTGGCTCCAGAAAAAATTAAAGATGTCAAAAATAGCGGTGTGATAGTCGGAAAAGATGGCGAAGGAAGCGGTCAACTCGACAGTACAAATCATAAATCACCGAGCTGTCACTGGGTAGCGCCTGCTTATCGGTTTCTTATCGCACAGTATATAACTAAGTGTCAGGTCTTGTTTCTAGGGTTTACACGTAGGCTGCTCTTTCAATTCAAAGCAAAAAAGGTTTGATAAATTATCTAGCAACACGCACTCTTGCAGACAGGTTTTGTAGTCTCAGAGACAGCAAAGCTCATTTGCAAGCTCAGTGAAATGTTAAGGTAAACTTTTTTGATCAAAATACAATACAAACTTTGTACAATGTACATATTTCACTCTCTTTGATTATTGTACGTGTTTAGAAGAGAATAAAAGTTGTATTAGTTCTCATTTAAAAAATGTCACAGAGAATCACAGATCATTAATAAAGGCTCCGGATACTCTGATGTAACAAAGCTCAGTTAGTACTGGGGTGTTGCTTTTTCAAACAATTTTTGGAAAGAACAGGAATTTAAGCAAATAAAGTGAACTAAGAGCTACCGAAACTCGATCAAAGTTAAAGACCAAGAGTTAATTTCCACCAAAAAGTTACTGAGGACAATTTTCTTTGCTCAGAATGGTAAAACTAAAAGCCTGATTGTAGAAGTGATAGATTACAAAACAATAGGATTGGGTTACAAGGCGAACTTGGAACATTTCGAGTCTTGTAAAGCGTATTCGGTTTCCTTGGCGTGGTGTACATGTTTATACCAAACCGCCAACGACATAGATGCATGACAATAACATCATTCAAAGTGGAATAAAATCTGCCCGGAGAACAAAAGTAAGCCTAAGCGAAGACAGCTCTTTTATTCCGGTCTGTTAACTTAAGTGCGCTGCTTGTTTCACATTTCTAGTTTTATGCAAACAAGCTTTACCAAAGGAATCTTTATCGAATGCTAGAGATGGATCCCCGGCTAATGGAAAACTGGTCGCCGCCTAAGACGCGACGCAGCCAGAATCGTAATCGATCTCCCATAAAACAACTAATTAATTTCTCTAATTAATTACGTCCTTTTTCAGACGTTACGGTGCCTGTTTGTGGACAAACGTAAATGAACTGACGAGTACTTCTTTCTGCACGTGTTTGAACAACGTTTTCGGATCGGGGTCACTTTTAGTCGATGGTTTCTTTGTAAATGTCACTGTTGCGGTCACTATGAACTTCAAGACACGGCTAAGGAGTCATAATCAACACTGAAATCTAAGTTTAACTCTTCTGTGGTTTTCTATAATGCAAAACACTTTGTAATAATTAAGGCCATAATTTATGTTCTGAACAAAAACAATTTCGACAATGTTGGATATGTACGTCTTGTATACGTTAACTACGTCTTGTACATGTGTTTTGAAATTGAACTTTAATTGTTATGATGTTGTAATAAGCCGTGACTCAGTTTGAGAAATACAAATGACCTGATTAAATCCTACTGTAACTATTTCAGCTAAGCTTCGCGAGTCAAGTTTTGTTCATATCCAACTTGGAAACAATAGTTTAGCTTCACCACGAAAGCCGGGTTCCCTGGGTTTTGATTTTCGATATGATTTATCGTCATACACATCGGACGTTGTTTAAGAAAAACATAGAAATAGGAGCGTTGTTGAAATAATCGATTCGACCCGAAAAATATAGACGTTCTTAGTCAAACTAGTTTGCCCTGTACATATCAACGTGATTGCGGTAATCAACTATCAGGAAGCTGTTTTTTGAGTTATTCGTTTTGCGTCTATCACATTTATGAAAGTCAAACTTTCCTAGCAAATCTAACAAGAAATTTATCAGATAACGGCTTTTTTCAGTTACAGTTCAATTTTTTTGGCTCATATTAGACATGATACATATCAGTCTTTGTCAGAGCTATCATTACAGAATCGGAGCACTGTTTATTAATCACTTCACACTGTAATTCTTATCCAGAGTACACTGAACATGGTAACCGCGGCCGACTCTAGTATACTTATGAAGCTCTTAGAACTTGCGAGAAAGTACGAATTAGTCGGTAGAACCCCGAGTTTTCAAAACTTGGACTCAAGAACATGTTAACAGTTCTCAACGTTTTGGCTTTGCCAATAGCTAGATTTTTCAAAAGCTTTTTAAAACTAACATTGTTAACTGACTGGTAATGATGGATTACAGAGGGAGTTATTCAAGTCTCATCCCTCTTACCACTACAGATAGAATCATAGTTAAACCGAAACAGTAGTTTATCCTATGAACTGTACGATTTCTGTTAACAATGTATTTATTTGTTTGTTTGTCTATTCATTTATTTTGCTATTTAATTTTTAATTTATTTTAGTTTTTTACTTGCTCATTTATTAACTATTCATTAATTAGTTAATTATGTATTACTGATTTAGTTTCATTAATTTATTTATTCACTTGTTTGTTTGCTTGTGTTTCTTATTTGTTTGATCTTTTATTAATTTATTTGACTTTTTTGTTGTGTTTGTTGGACTATTTGTTTGTATGTATGTATGTGTTTATGTATGTATGTATGTAAGTATGTATGTGTGTATGTATGTATGTATGTATGTATGTATGTATGTAGGTAGGTATGTATGTATGTATGTATGTATGTATGTATGTAGGTAGGTAGGTAGGTAGGTAGGTATGTATGTATGTATGTATG
>JAOBYE010546304.1:0-12771 GCA_025403585.1 Parazoanthus swiftii
AGTAGTAGTAGTAGTAGTAGTAGTAGTAGTAGTGGTAGTAGAAGTAATGGTAGTAGTAGTAATAATAGTGTTAATAGTAGTAATAGTGGTAGTAGTAGTAGTAGTAGTAACATATAGTAAACACAAGCTTTATTGCCTTGATGCTGTGACTCTACATAATTAATGTCAAAGTATTACAATTTTTCGTTTATATACACAGTCGATGACCAACAGTGAGATAAGGAAGATTTGTGTGTTGCTTTGTACAAGCTGTTCTTAATTTTCGCAAGTTTATGAGTTCGATCCGCATTTTCCTATCATATTCGGACCTCCTGGTCGGCAGTGGTGATCAGAGATCTATAAAACCGTGTTAGCCTCACACACATAGGATTTAGCTTAAAATTGAGTTAACAAGATTAGCCATTGTTAATACGTGGTGTGATTTGTTTTTTACTAGTTGACCGGACGTGTAAAAAGAAGAATTGCCGTTACAAATGCAGACAAACGCCTAAAGGAGCCGAATGTTATTGCCAGCAGGGTTACAAAATTGCACAAGACCAAGTTTCATGTACAGGTACATAGATTAACAGCTAGACAAAGTTCGGAACAAACGAGAAACAGAGTTGAATAAGGGTCGTATGTTGAGAGCTGGATGAGGTGCTGTTTTCAGCTCTCGGGTGCAAAGTAAAAGGAGATGATGACATGATTTTGAGCTTATCGATGTTAAGCTGGGGGGGGGGGGGGAGGGGTAGGCCAAGTAGATATGAGGTATTTGAATTCTTTGCAGAGGTTTTGCTCAAAATCCCAATTATACGGCAAGACAACTTGGGCCATTTTTAATAGTTTGACAAGCTGCACTACAAATATGGATCCAGTTTGGTTCAACACTTGACCCTCAGGCTGGCAGGAAGGAGCAAATGCTCTGCTCCCAGCCATTGGCAGTGGCAATTTATTTTACTCTAGTTTTAGTTTTAAAGACACAAGAAAGAATACAGGAAGTAACAGAGAGGGAAAGGAAAACAAATCAGTAAGAATATTTGGCGTTAAGGCTAAAGGAAACTTTTTGGCACGGACAACAAGAGCAATAACTATTTGATATCTCACCAGTTAGAAACAAGATCAAATGGGTACCAGTATTTTCATTTTTCCTGATACCCTTCTTGTGGGCCAAACCAATGATTTGTGCACAACAACTGTTGTTGCCATGTCATGTATTAATCTTATTTACCTACATGTGTACAGATATTGACGAGTGTGCACAAGACAGCTCCCTGTGTGACCATTTCTGCTTCAACGTACCAGGATCTTACTACTGTAAATGTGACGATGATTATGTTTTGGAGCAAAACAGAACATGTAAGCCGATAGGTAAGGTGTTGATTTCCGATTGTTTTGTTATGACAGCTGTGATTAACATTGAAATCACGTAGTACTCGTGCTTTTGTACATGACTTGCAGAGCATGAATCTTAGAACATACGCGCGAGCGTAGTAAGAGCTGTGATTGTGAGTCTTTGATTATTGAATTCTATATAAGTGTGAGCCTCTTATTCTTCAGTGAAGTCTAGAATAAATTCGTTCACTTTATTAGGCTGTGTACAGGTTAGTAACAATACCATTTGGTCATAAGTTAACTTACTAGAAGCACATTTGAGGTTTGTCGATAAAGGTGCCGTATACATGTGTTATAGTTATAGTAATGTATGTTGTGTTGATACAAAACTTTTCTTGTTGAAACAGGAAATGAGAAACCTTGGATACTGTTAGCTAACAGAAAACACATTGGACGGCTCAGTATGGATGGTAGCTCATACGATATTCTACTTGAGAACCGTTCTCGAGTTATTGCTGTTGATTTTGATGTAAGACAAGACACTATTTATTGGAGTGATGTCACAAATAACGCAATTTACAGGGCAAGAGCACAAAAAAACGCAAATGGCGTACTTAGCAATTGGAAGGTACGTATAGTTTCATACTGTTGTCGAATCGAAGAATGCTTTTTGTCTCGGAAACATGAAACTCGTCATAATAGTACATTGGATTGTCATGGCTGACGTCACTCAAAAACAACTTGCTATTTCAGTTTCACAACAATGCGACTTTCATAACAACTCTCTAGTCTGTAGTTTGGTTAAAGTTCTGTCAATTAAACGTAAGAAGATTAACCCAATGTGTGTGACTGAAGAGCACTGTTACCAGTCTTAATTCACAGATCTACTGGCATTTTGTGATGTTCTTTTTTTGTTTATTGGTAATAATGACTGATAGCATAGCATTTTCTGACAGGCTGAGGCTCTGCTCGTGACTGGCTTAGCAGTACCAGATGGCCTTGCTGTCGACTGGATTGGTCAAAACCTTTACATCGTGGAGAGTTCTGCAAACAGAATAGATGTGTGCAAACATGATGGAAGATATAGAACTTCCCTGATTTCGTCCGGCTTGTCAAATCCAAGGGGAATCGTAGTTGACCCTCGTGTGGGGTAAGGCTACATGTAACTCTTAATTGCTAGCTAATCCTTACGTAACACAGGGTTCGTGCTACTCCTTAAATTCCTTGAAAACTCCTGGAATTTAGTTTTCATTTTCAAGGGCGCATGAAAAGCCCTTGAATTTTGGAATTTATCAGACTCCTTGAAAACTTTTTGAATTTTGCACTTATGGATTTCAATCTAGTGCAGGTTTAAGAAATAAGTCTTGCAAAATTCATGAAGCACATTTTTGTTTAAATTTGTTTGTGAAATGTGTGTTCATTAAGCGGCTTTTACATGCACAACCGAATGGTGTTCTTGCACAGAGTCGAAAGTTTTCATTATCATAGACACAATACCCCGCCCAAAAATACTCCTTGAATGTTCCTTGAATTTTGTAGCTGATGTTCAGCACTGACCCTGGTAACACTAGTCTCTGTGTGGGTTTGAAGATATTTCATGTGGTAACATTGATTGTCATGTCAAAGTATCCACGGTGTTACTGGAATGAATTATCCAAATTACTGTAGCCCCTGCCCTTTTTCTTGTTGCAACCATTGCCTTTGCTCTTGCCTGTGCCCTCGTATTCCTGTTCTTGTCTTGGGCTATGTCCATGATGTTTCTCATTGTCGCTGCTCCTGATCTTGTTCTTGTCTTTTCCTTGCCTTCGTCCGTATTATTGCCCTTGTTTTTTGTTCCTATTCTTGTCCTTGTCCTTGTTCTTGACCTTGAGACTGTCCCTCCAAGTTCATGTCCTTGGGCCCTCTTCTACCCGTGTTTTTGCCCCTTTGTTCGTCCTTTCTCTTGTCCTTGTACCAGTCCCAATAAGCCACTTTCTCAATCACGCGCAGAGCAAAGTAACGGTTTTGCTCGCGGTCACAACCCCTGCTTACATCATTCTGTGGCATATTTAAGGTTTTATCTTTTACTTTCTTTGGAAAACAGTCGATTTTGTTTCCTTCTTAACACCATATGCCATGTTTCAAATACGTGTAGTCCGCCGACAAAAGCGATGAAGTTGCTCTGCGCATGATTGAGAAAGTGGCTTGTACTTGTTCTTGATCACTGTTGTTTTTGGTTTAGCCTTCATTATCATCGTCTTGTCTTTGTGATTGTTTTCCTTGTCCTTGTCGTTTTCACTGCTGCTTTTTGTGTCCCAACCATTTTCTTTGCTCTTTTCATTGTCCTTGTTGTTCTCTGTTTTCGCTACCGTTGTCGTTTATGTTGTCCTTGTCATTACTGTTGTCCGTGTCTGAACCATTGTCTTTTCCTTTGTAGTTATTGATGTTGCACTTGTCCCTACCATTGTCTTCGCACTTTTTCGTGTTCTCTTTGATTGCCAAGTCATTGTACCTTTTGTTCTTGTCGTTGTTGTCATAGTCATTGGTCTTGTCCATTATTGTTGTCATTGTTGTCATAGTCATTGGTCTTGCCCCTTATCGTTGTCGTTGTTGTCATTGTCGTTGACCTTACCCCTTATCGTTGTTGTTGTTGTCATTGTCATTGACCTTGCTCCCTATCGTTGTCGTTGTTGTCTTTTTTCATTGGCCTTACTCCCTATCGTTGTTGTTGTTGTCTTTACCATTGGCCTTACCCCCTATCGTCGTCGTTGTTGTCTTTGTCATTGGCCTTACCCCCCTGTCGTTGTCGTTGTCGTTGTCGTTGTTGTCTTTGTCATTGGCCTTGCCCCCTATCGTTGTCGTTGTTGTTCTCATTGATCTTGCCCCTTTTCTTTGTCGTTGTTGCTGTCGGTGTCACTACCGTTACTCGTAAGCTTGTCTGTTTTGCAAATTCTCCCTGTTTTGTTTGCGTTTTGAGTCAAATGAGGAGTCTGCTCTCGTAATTTTTGTATTCTCGCATTTGTGTTCAGTCTTACTTTCCCATAGCAATTTTACAACAATCTAATACATGTAGTATTCTATGCGCCTGTAACTGATGTTATTGCTGATGCTTTATGCAGCTACTTGTTTTGGACGGATTGGGGCACGCACAAAATTGAGAGGGCATTCATGGATGGTAGCCATAGGACTGACTTTTTAAGCAAAGACGTCCAGTGGCCAAATGGAATTACCTTGGACTATCCCAGGAAAAAGGTCTACTGGGCTGACGCTCACCACGATTACATCGGCTCAGCAAACTATGATGGTTCACAATTTCGTCGACTAGTTGCATGGCCACATCTTGCACATCCATTTTCCCTTACGATGTTTGGAAATAAATTATATTGGTCTGATTGGGTCAGGGATGCTGTTTTGAGAGTCGACAAATTTTTGGGAAACAGCAGTACAGTTATTAAATCGAATTTTCGTCAACCAATGGATTTGCACGTGTATCACAGCTCAAGGCAGCCTCTCGTTTGGGGCCCGTGCATGAATAACACGTGTGGATGTGGTCAGCTTTGTTTGATTACTGCAAATCAAACGTGTACTTGTGCGTGTGGGAATGGGTACAAGTTAGATAGCAATAACAAGTCGTGCAGTCTTGTTAAGACATTCCTGCTGTTTGCACGGCGGACTGAAATTCGTGGAATTCCACTGGATCCATCAGTAAAGAATGACGCTATAACACCTATTCTTGGCCTGGGTAATGCAGTTGGTCTGGATTATGACGAAAGGGAGGGAAAAATTTATTTATCGGATGTCACAAGAGATAACATCAGCAGGATTGATTTCTCTGGGAAGAATTTGGAAGTGCTGGTGAAGGACAAGATAAAGTACGTAGATGGAATCGCTGTCGACTGGTTGGGAAGAAACATGTACTGGACTGATGCAACCACACGTGAAATCGCAGTTGCTAAGTTAAATGGGTCATTCAGAAGAACGATTTTCAAGGAAAGAATAGGAATCCCTCGAGCAATTGCTCTACATCCGACAAAAGGGTAAGGCTAGCAATACACCTATTTATGTCTTGTCAACGGCAGGTGATGCAGCAATAGGCCAAGACGTCCCCTCCTAGCTTAATATACAAGAGACTTCTGAACTGCTGCAAGGAGCATGTGGCAATGTGCGGTGTCGGGGGGGGGTGTACTATTGGGTTAAAACAACAACCAGGCTACAAAATCTTTCCACACTACGTACGGCTGCTGCCATTACTGTCCACAACCGTTTTGGTTCTACATCATTTGACTCTACCTTGGTGTAAGAACCCACGACTGACGTCATCCCTTCTGGCAAATGTCGGACTTTGTTCACCAGTGGTGAAGGGTGATAAGTCGCCACTACAATATTGACAAGTTGCTTTCTTCTACTTAGAGATTAGGAAATTTGAAACGAAAGAAATTAGGTGCATCTTGTGTCAAATACTCTTTACCTGATCGAGTGATTGTGCTTTGGTTTAAAGTGTTTATTAGCCAATCAGAGGTGAGCGTCTGTATGCGATCTGCTATTAGAATACTTAAGTTTGTGCTATAATGGTTTCTTCATGCTGAGACCATTGGGGATCGGCTCAAACACGAAGCAAACACAAACTTGTGGAATTTGAATAAAACGGGTTAAAGCTAGCTTAGCATAAAACAAAACTAGAGCTCCCATCAGGGTTGAAGACTGTTTGTACCTTTTTAGTTACAGTGTACCTTTAGCTCAGGATAGTAGATTGTCCAGGATCCGAATAGCAGTAGTTTCGTTACCTTTTTTGTTGTTTGTTCCGTTTATCACAGAATAATGTTTTGGTCAGACTGGGGCTCACCAGCAAAGATAGAAAAAGCCAACATGGATGGCACCGACAGAAAACAGATTATCGGAGGGGGCCTTGGCTGGCCCAATGGACTGGCCATTGATTACAAGGCGGGACGTCTCTATTGGACAGATGCCAAGACGGACAGAATCGAGAGGGCCGATCTCAACGGCAATATGAGAAAAGCCATCCTGAAGGGTCAGTTGCATCCTTTTGGTTTGGACGTTTATGGAGGGTTTATTTACTGGACTGACTGGGTCAGCAAGAATCTTAAGCGTGTGAACAAAACCAACCTGTCGGCTGTCACCGTGTTGAGGTCAAACCTCGATGGGTTGATGGAAATCCGAGTTTTTGCACCAGGCCGTCAAGGAGGTAATTCATACAGTATGTTTCTTAACAGGGAGAATGTTAATATTTTTATGTCTTTGACTTTAGGCCCTATTCACTCCGGCGAGAACAATAGATTCATAAGGTCTCCGAAGTTACGAGTATTGCTGGTTTGCAATCAAATCTATTGTTATTGTACACCAACATGGCGGCTATGACGTCACATGCAAACCAAGAATTACATGAACGACAGTCATCCCGGATTTGCAAGATTTTTTTACTTGACGTTGTGACCAGTCTAATCAAAGGGCACTTTTTTCTGGCCTCAAAGCTTGACTTTGAACTAAGACCATGCTTTTGTCGCCCCCTTCTTTTGCTTGACATTGAAAAGTTCTCTTTTGTAACAATTGTTCTGTGTTACACCTTGTAAATTCTTCACCTCATGGCCAGAAACTGTAAATGTTCTGGTTTCGCCCATCTAAACGATCCCACAGGCATGCATTGTTCTGACGGGCCTTTGACATAATCTTTTATTAATATTTGTTACTTTGATATCATCTAAGAAATAGTGCAGTTAGGTAACGATTTCTTTGAATGCCACCCAGTTCACTCAGATTGGTGATGAGAGACCTTAAGAAATGAGGACGCGACCGTCAACGAGAACGTTGTAAAACAGTGGATACAGAGTACAATGACTACACGCGGGAATGCAACCAGCTGGCCACTTTCCACCATCGTCTTAAGAAAACAGAACGTCAAAAGCTGGATTCCAGAGTTTTTTTTATGGAGAACGCGAACATCAAAATATGAATCATTTAATCTTCGTGCGGTTCCAAAATTAAAGCTTGTAATTTTTCATTTTCGCACACCTTCAGGTAAAAAACAAAAAAAGCGAGCGAGTTATACAGTCGAGAAAACGAAAAGTTAAAAATTCAACAGCCGTCTTCGTTGACGTTCGTGACCTAGCTGATAAATTAATTTTTGGAACCCGTTATTGGAGCCGTGCTTTGTGGGTTAACCCCTGCCCCCGTTGGCGAATCTTGTAAATAAATAAAAAATAAAACAAATAAAAAATAAATTAATTAATTAAGATCCCTTATGCGTATAAAGAACTAGCATTTGCAGCATCGATTTCTGGTATTGTCCGCCTTTTTTCATTGCTGGTGTGGTGAATTAAAGTGTTTTGCACTTTATACTTGTACACAGGCGAGAGTCATTGTTCAAACGGTACCAGCGGATGCAGTCATTTATGTCTTCAGAGACCTGGTGGATATTCGTGTGCTTGTCCCGAGGGCAGAGAGCTTCTTCCCAACAACACCAAGATTTGCGGAGGTATGAGAAGCTCGTAGTATCAATAACATAGAGTTTTCTAAAGCCTTGAGAAATAGGGTACACTGAGTAGGAAAGAAGTTACGTCTGGGTTAAAGGTCATCGAGTGTCGAAGGCGTGAGCAACCGGAGGGGTCTGGGGGCACGCTCCCCTAGGTATTTTTAAAATCTAGACGGCTCTAGAAATGCAATTTGTGCCATTTTGGGACCAATTTCTTAAAAAATTGTAGCCCTAAAATACCAGGTTTTTCTGTGAAAAAGTTAATATCATTTTTCTGTCAAAGCTTCGTTTTTAATTTTGCGCGCTGTTTACAATAACTGAAAGTGCCAATTTTGGTTAATTAATCGCAGGTTAGAGTTGTGATAAAGTTTCAACTGTAACTCTTTCGAAATTGCCAGACGTCATTGCTGGGGAAAGCAGGTACGGCCACCGGGGAAAGTCGGTTTAATTTACCGGTGTACCGTCCTTAAGAAAAACACTGTTAAACAGCTTGTACGCGCTTGTGTGGATTATTCCCCTGAGCCTTTTGTTTCAGGCTGAATTTTAATATATCGAAATTGGACTATTTTAGCTTCTCTTTTCTAAGTCTTACTAATTGAAAAACTACAATTGTTAACAACTAAGTGAGGATAATAAAAGATTGAAAACTTAATTTGGTTTGGTCAACAAGTCTTCGAAATTACCTTTCAGATAACATAACAACTAGCAGCCCTGCAGCGTGTCCAAAGGGACATTTTACATGTAAGAATGGTCGTTGTATTCATATGGGTTTGCGTTGTGATGGAGAAGATGATTGCTCGGACAACTCCGATGAAAATGACGGGACTTGCGGTAGGTTTAAATATTATTTGTGTGCTTACTGAGGTGTGGAGACCGTCAACCAATGGCGGTGCTTGTAAAGATTGGAAACCCGGTGCAGATGAGAGTTCAGCTTTGTATTCCCAATCACCGCTGTTTGCAATGACCATAGACTCATTTCGACAGCGTTAGCCTCGACTGGGTGTTGAATATACATAAATACCAGCGAGAACGATTAGATGCCCGAGCCTACAACAGAACACAGAGACGGAGTTGTAAATAGCTCATATCTGCTGTATACTGGTATTTTTGAATATATAACATCAAGTCGAGGTTGATGGCATAAAAACGAGCCTGTAGTTATTGTAATCAGCAGTAGCATCGAACACGAAACTGGACTGAGTCAGTCTGTTAAATTCAACACAAGGCGTTGTAAACTAGCCATTTTCACTCTTAAAAGAAATTAGTTATAAAATCGAACGCTAGTCAGTTGGGAAGACATTTTGCGAAACGGTTGACTGCCTTCTTTACCTTACTTTTCTTATACTTGAGAATAATATAATTCGAACAGGTTTCTAAGGATGTCTAATAGTTCAGCTTGTATATTTCCCTTTGATAGCACTCATTACTTGTGCCCCGAGTCAGTTTCAATGCAATATCAGCAAGAAGTGCATTCCAGCTTCCTGGAGGTGTGATGGGGACAACGACTGCCTTAGAGGCGACCAGTCAGATGAGGCCAATTGTGGGGCTGTTACGTGTTCCAGCGACCAGTTTAGGTGTACGGATGGCCAGTGCAAGCCCGGCAGCTGGAAGTGTGACGGGGTTCATGACTGTCGCGATGGCTCAGACGAAGAGGATTGTGGTTAGTAGTAAATGTGTCATAGGTTATCATAGTCAATAGTCGATACTGAAACAGAAAGGAACTTTGGGTACATTAATATTTAGTGGTAAATTATAATAAAATGGTGGCAGTGATGATAATTGTTTTATGATGAACCTACACTCTACATTATGCAAAGTCATTGCTAATAGCAATAAATTATATGCGTTCCTTGAATTCCCATAGTTCCTTTCGGTTCCAGTCTACGACAACCTTTTTTGAAATACCGGTAGCTGTATACAGACCGAAAGGAACTATGGGCTATCAAAAGTAAGAGAAAAGTACAAGTATTTGCATTTTAAATCTATTTAATTGGGAATACCAAATCTAAACTTATAATTTTCACACCAGAAGAAGCTTTCGTTTACTTGAAATTTGTGGTGGCCCTTAATTCGCATCGGGTTTGATACGCATCAGTGCACTGTTGCATTTCACTTCTTGAACAATCAGAATAGCTGTGTAAAAGAAACGGAAATATTATGCGAGACATAAATCTAAATCTGTTCTCATCGATTTTGTTTGACTATTTTACAGAGAGAATCAAATTTTTTTTATCTGATGCTGAAGCCAAAGGATGCACCGTTAACCGTTAGAAACAAATAATCAGGCAGTGAAATAGCAGCATTTTTCTCAGCTTTGCAAGAACCAGAAATGCCCCACTTGTCGGAGAAAAACCTTTAATAATTTGTTGTTTCCATTCATTGCGCATCACTTTTTCTTAATTTTGGAGAGTTCACTATGACTTGATTCTTGAAAATCCTGGCTTTTGAGCAAGCTGACGAAACCAATACTGTAACCATTCGATTTGCCTTTCTCGAAGAACACGAAGTGTTTTGATGCTTTTTTTCAACCCCTCCCCCCCTCTCTCCCCATTTTCCTTTTCCCTGACCGCGCGACTCCTCCCTCGTACCATTCTCCCGTGCGCGCCAAACTCATTCAGAAACCCAAACTTTTTGGACTTTTGTCTTGCAGTCTCCTTGTGTTCTTCAATGTTCTAGAGTTTAGCCAATTAATGAAAACCCAAAACATGCGTGAACAATATTTTTACATCTCGTAAAGAGTATAAGTGTTTAGTATCATTTTTTGAAAGACTCTCATTTGCATGTGGATTTGTGCGTGGTCAAAAGTTTGTCCTATCGACAGACACTGTACAGATACCAATCCAGCGTTTCGTTGTAGTTGTCTAGTAATGAACGCCTTTTCAATATGTTGTTTTGTGTTCCGGCGGAACACAGATTATTAAATTGATCTAAACTTGGAATCGGGACAAAAAGAAACTGCTTTATGGTTCTGTCATTTTTAACTTGTGGGTGCGCGTAGCGCAGGAACGAGTTATTGTGATAAGGGAAAGCTTGATGAACGGCTAGCCAGTGTTCTGTTAGCAAATCGATACTCTGTCGCTAGCTTGTGAAAGTTTCTGGTTGTAAAATCGAGGACTATGTTAATTGTTGTTGTGTCAAAGTTCCACAATGTTGAGTATTTCTGATAAAGGTTCAACCAAATGTACTCTTGAGACATTCCCCGATCTCTTTTCAGGAAACCACAATTGTCCGCCGGACCAGTTTACTTGTAGTAAGGGGCGATGCATAGCTTTGAGTTGGCAATGCGATGGAGACAATGATTGCCAAGACGGGTCAGACGAGAGAGACTGTCCCAAACAAAACTGCACTGCAAACCAATTTCGATGTACTAATGGACGCTGCATCGAAATGTCTTGGAAGTGTGATGGAGTTTTCGACTGCATGGATCAGACAGATGAAGCAGGTTGCAGTAAGTGTCGCAAAAGTATTCCAGGGGCATTTGAACAGCCCATAAAGAAATAACTTGAGATAAATGGTCCAAGTCAGCGTAAGTTTTACTCTTGCAGTGGATGTTCAAATAGAGAGAACTTGCTTTTAGTATTAATTTTAAGTATGTATCTGCAATTTTACAAGTACAGCCATAGTCAATTTAAACAATTTTGTTGTTTTGGGTGTAAGTGCCTTTTTAGAGAGTAATACAGGGAGCCAAACTCAATAGAAAAATTGATGCGCTCGACACCAACGGAAACACTGGGAACAATCAAAAGTCGCTCGATTTATTTCACACCTATTTCCTCAGGTTTTTATCCGTTTTGTACCACTTTTAGAACAATTTCCATCCGTTTTTGTGGCTACTGCCTCGTAAAGGCGAAAACCACTGTGTCATCGTGCTGTAAGTCTGAGCGTAACAAAAACCATTGTTCTATTGGTCAACACAGAGCTTGCGATGAAGCCTTGCAACGCAAATTTGTTGGAGCTGAAACTCAGACGTGGATTTGAGTATTTTTTTTTAATAATATGAACGGGGCTTTCGATCGCTGGGCATCCACCGACTACTAGCTTCTGTTGAAAAGGTATAATCAGGATTTTCTGCTTTTGTAACAACGAATACACACAGCTTTTGGCCCAATGTTTATCCCAAGCTCCTAAGCAACTTCATAGCAGGCATTTGTTGACAGTTGGAAAACAAACTGGAAGTCAAACTGTGCCTAGTTGCCACTTGGAGCAGGATTGTGCTACGGTGGTTCAGTTTGGGATTATAGTTTATAACCTCACTGTAAAACTTATAAATGGTTTGAGTTTGTAAGCAACCTTTCGGTTTTCAAATTAAAGTGCAACGCTTTTGTGGAATGGTAGTTTATTCAGTAAGTTGCGTCGTTTTCACTGGAAGTGGAATATGAGAACTAACTACGCTACTGTCAGCTGTGTTGGCGTGTTAAACATTGGAAATCATTTTTTACTTCTTAGCTGCAAATATCCATATTAGAAAGTTATGAAATTATAAGTGGAGTTTACTGAATATCATTGATTGTGTCCGCAGTAATCACTCTTACCTGCTCGGTAACTATTTTTCTACAGAGTTAGGCTCCCTGTGAAAGTAAGTTAACTGAATAATTCACAGGCTTACACAGAGTTTTTAGTTTGCGGCCCGGGTTGCACGATTGGTAACTGAGACTGTATGGGAACTCCGGGATCGAGCGATTTATAAGACTTTGTATTGGAACACATTCGACTTCTCAAAACTGCAGGTCATTTCTATGAATTAAGCAATAAAGTGGACCTACCTCTTTTTTAACGTGTACTTGTGTGTTGTGCGTAGTTTGGGTTCTGTTCGACAAAACAATCGCTCAAAATGGCCCCAAACTACATAATAATAATCGTCTTTATTAAACACCATGAGATAAATTTACATATCTCATGTTACATATGAGGAAACTATGTTACAATTTTTAAAAACACTAAGAATCCTGAAAATACTAATTATTACAAAAGGGTTTATACTAAAAACTAACAAT
>JAOBYE010546637.1:0-27577 GCA_025403585.1 Parazoanthus swiftii
TTAAATCACCAAATTTTCGGTACTTACTAATTCTGACCTGCTCTTTTCATTTCTGGCATTTACAGAGTGCTAGCGTTTCAAAAGCGTGATAAAGATCTATTGGCTTGAACAGCTATCAGTGAGCCACATTTTTCTTTTCCATCAGTCAGTTGGTGTAAACAGCCATCAATGAACTTCACATTCTGAGTCAGTTGTTACAAGCTCATTTGGCATCGGAACAGCGCCATAACTGAATGAACTTCAATTTCTGGGTTAGTTAGATTGCTCAGCCACTGATGCGTTACAAACTCAATTGGCTTGAACAGTCATCAGTCATCCACGTTTTCTGTGCAACCTCAGCGTGAACGGCTGAGCTAAAAAAACTAAAGCCTCAATCCTCCGGTGTGACCGCGTCACAAGAATTCTGGCGTCACCCCCTAATTATTAAGTGACGTTTTGTAGCCTTTGTGAGAAGCTATCATATGATATGATACCAGAGGTGGCAATTTGTGTGAGGTTATACAAAGTATACGCGTATGCTCGATTTCCTCCCCCAAACCAGGTTAAGCCTTCTTAGATAATGCCTAAAAATAAGTTAAGCATTTTTTGTCACTTAATAAATCAGAGCACCTTATCACAAGCCTTTCAGTATAATGATGCAGGCTTGTAGCCTGGGGGGGAGGGGGTGGCTCACTCTTTTCCAATAATTTTGGCCTTTACGCAAAAACGTCTTTGTTTGACACAACCAGATTGTTCTATCAGTGCTTTCGTTAACAGCATATATCCTGGTTATGTGATCTGATATCAATCCTTAATATTCAATGGTTTGATAAAAAGTTTCAAGACATCATCAAAATGATGAAGAACTTCACGCTCTTTCTAATGGTACGACCGTGCATCTAAATCTCGATAGATGTACGCCTCTACATCGCAACACACGAAAGTATTACTGGAACGTTTTCAACTGCCAAGGAAGTGCTTTCTAAAAAAGTTTCCAAATGAAAAATAAAGTATTGTTTAGGAAAGTGACAATCTAAAAATTGAAGGGGAGCTGCCGAACTTTGCGACAGAAAATAATGCGGTCAGCCGGTATCATAAACACTGAATATAACGATGGCAGTGTCCTAAAGGAAGTAGGCCATGCTTTAACTGCTTCTATCGAGTATTGGATGCACACGTTTTAGGTATCCTACTGATGATCATTTAGTGATTTGCCTTTTATTTCAGCAACATAATAGTTGTCTGTGGAGTTTCAATATGCATTAGAAAGTTGGTAGAGCACACTCGAGAAGCCGGAGAAGCTCGGTATCGTCTCGCCCTACTAAAAGGCTTCTTTCGTGCTCTCAAACTGATTTCATCTCTAACCCGATAAACGCACGCTAAAAATGGCCATTTTTTAAACGTCCGACTGTTACAATTGGTATCTTTTACAAGTTTGTGAGAAAAAGTATCTGCAGCTCCTAATCAGTGTCCTACAGTTCGGCATAAAATCGATTTTCTGGCAGTTTAGAGCCGTTTGAACTAACTAGAAACTACCCAAACAGCGAGAGCATGTCACCGAACCCCTCTAGGAACTCGCGCCTTTGGCTTTGGTGCTCGTGAACGCAATCTGATCATATGCACACATGATCTGTGCGCGTTGGACGTGTGTTGCATGAATAGATGTGTTTCGGGCGCGGAGCAGTATTGCGGCTGTCGTACGGCTTTGAGCGGAATGAGCGAAACCGGCCTCTTTAGTTCCTTCTGATTCATACAGCTCCACTCTTTCCACTAAATCATGAACGTAATTGACAAAAAACCTCAAGGGCCAGTCTTTTTTGGTTGGGAGGGGGGTACTTTAAACTAGGAAAATGACAAAAATCTGAGCCCAGTTTTTCTAAGGGGACATAATCTCTTTTACATGACTTTGAAGGTCACAAATTTTTACGTCACCTTGGTAAAGTGGCGTACAACTACAAGAAAAATGTTTTCTATCAAAAATTCACTTAGAAATGCCCTCAAGCTATTACCACTCCGAATTTGGATATACAAAGAAAGATTTGTGTGAATGGAAAATAAATATTTACGTATGTACCCAAGGTCAATCCCTCAAAATTATTAAGAACATCCAGCCAAGCCCCAAAGTTAGACGTTCCTATAAAATTATAGTGTGTTTTCCAAAAAGGTGATGGATACCGTCCGGCGCGAAACGCTCGATTGCAATTCGATAACCATTTGGTTTGCAGTGAGAGATTATAGTTCATGCTTGGTTGTTATAAAATTGCAATCGTAACAAAAACACAAATTAACATGGACTTGACTCCTGATAACTTTAGTTTCTTGCTAAATATTGGGACAGTCATACATTGCATAAATAAATAAATAGACAAATAATTAAATAAAAAAATAAGTACAATATTGACTCTGCCATATACCATGGCTTCAATCAATAAATATGTGAATAAAAATATTGATATTGCATGGAAACACTAGGCGAGGAGGCTTATTGAAGAAGCCATAACGGGCTTACACTCTTTTTGCTTTATTATAAAGAACCTTGTTTGTAAGATTTGCCCAAAAATTTAAGAAAATATATGGGCTGAGTTAAGAACCTCATCAGGCTCAGCCAAATTTTACAGTTTCTTATAAAAATAGAGTGTATTTAGGTTATGGGCTTCTTTTCTACTTGAATAGGATTAATTAGTTCGAACTTTCAAGATAAACATAAAAAGATTCGAGTTAGTGATCAGCAATAATTGAGCGAGTGCCAGCGGGGAGCCTGGGGAGAATGCAGCTTGCAATGCAACTTGGGAAAGCGGATGTGGGGAGTGTAGCGACTGCTCGTTTCTTCCGTGGTGTGCTAAAGTGACAGTTTTCTTCCCTTGATTCTTGTCTACTTCGCTGTAAACACCATGTCAAAGTCAAGCCAGTCCACAAAATTTAGGAAAGTTGATATCGATGAATTAGATGAAAATAATTATCAAGACGAGCAAGTTGAAGAAGTCGGCCCAAGCGGACCGGATGAGGGAGAGGTGAACAACTTTCTTATGCAGTATCCTTAGACCTTACATGGTAATGGTTGTCAGATCTATTCTTTTGCCGTGTAGTCCGATTAGAAATTGTACTTTTGACTAATTCCCCTTTTTCCTTGTCTTTGAGAAGATTGTCATGTCAAGTATAAGGGAAGCTTGTTCATAAAATTGTTATTGAATCGAGAGAAAGTCCTCTGACAGTTTGAGCTGCTTCACAATATTGCATCTCTACACTGCCAGTGATTTCTGTGGAATTTTTGCTCTTTTAACATTTACGTGTATTTACTATTAGTTGTTGTACATTTATTTGTGACTTTGTGTTTCAAAACTGAGAAGAAGTGCCATTTTACTAAGCCTGAAGGCAATACATTGGCAATGACACGGTCATCGCACATATATCTGCTGGTACTACCATCTGATTTCCTACAGCTGAAAGATAACTATCATTTGAATATATCAGCAACAGAATAGAAGTTTGGCATGTTTTCTTCTTAATTGACTATTGTTGTAGTGTGTGAACTTCACTGTGATATTTCAACTGGATTCGGGTTAATCTGACAGATTTATGAGTGTGTTTTGCAAGAACAATTTAAGAAATAAGAATGAAGTATGAATTAGCTGATTTTTCTAAGAAAGTCCCAGTCTCCTCACTTTGCAAGAAAACTAAAAGTAAAGTTACTTAAACTTTCTGATGTGGTATTAAGGTCAACATTTCATGGTGTAAGCACCAGCATCTGTCTTGCATATTATTGAGATGCCCTTAACTCCAGAAAAGGAAAAAGAATTTAGATGCACTTAAGGCTGTACTGCAGAACCCCCCGCTTTTATCCAAAAACCAGGCAGTTAAGGTAAGTTGAATGTTCTGTGCTATTTTATTTTTTTCCATTTTTAAGAAAATTGGCAGTAATTGGGATAGTTGGTTTACAGTTTTTCCCTCCTTATTTTTGTGAAAACTGGAAAAAAGGCAAATTTTAAATTTCACGAACATTTAAAGTTGCACTATAGAACAATAATATTTGAATATGTATTTTTAATCAACAATACAAATTTTGCCCTTTGTATAGGCAGAGGGTCATTTTGGGAAATAGTTTATTTTTTTAGTCTTGGTTTGTATTGTAAGCATTTTTGAACCAAATAAATCATTTGAAATGATTCCCAAGCTCTATCTGTAGGATGCTGTCTTCAACACAGTCAGTTGTGTCTTGAAGATTTGCCCAAAACTTTATCACAATCTCAAAAGCTTCAATCTTCTGAGTTGTGCTTTCATATCACTTCTTTTGACTGTATATTAAAGGGTGAAATTAGATTGTGACATCAAATGGTGATTGACTGATGCTGTTTGATTTGGTTTCAGGACAAGTCATTTAACTTGGTGATGCGTGTGTTGACATCGTTTAGTTCTAAAGAGGTTGAACAAGGAGTCAAATCACTGGCTGCAACTGAGGTTGATATTTTGATGAAGTACATCTATCGAGGGTTTGCAGAACCTACAGAGAACAGAAGTGCTATTCTGCTTACATGGCATGAAAAGGTTGGTTTTTGGTACATGTAAATAGTGTTAGCCTTGTCATCCCCATATTTGGACATTTAGTTTGTGGTTTGTTTTAAAATTTAACAATTTTTTGTAATCAGGGAAAAATCTTTTGGAAGACTCAATTTTTATTCACCAGGTGGAATTAAATTGTAGTTGTCAAAACACTTTTTTACAATTTTTTTGAAAATCATTCTCTTTTGTGACCAATGATGAGTATTCACCAAGTCGCAAATGCAACCAAGTGAAAACTGATACTGAGGGAATTAAAAACTAAAAGCAAAACTTGAGGCACACTTTCTACAAAAATATCAAAAGTTATAAATTATTCTTACTGGTTTTGAATAGAAGGAAAACTATTGACAAGGCAAGTATCTTTTCTTGCCTTACAATTGCTGTCTGGGGTTTTGTTTTGTTATATCATAGAACTGCCAAGAAAGTCAGAATGGCTAGGCAAATCTTACTTTTATTGAAAAAAAAACCACACTGGTGCAGTGACACCAATTTGAAATCATGATTGCCGTTTAGAAGTTGTTTGTCACCAAAATGTTAGAAATAAAAGAAAGACATATTGAATGTTTTTTGGTCTGAGCAAGAATGCGCAATGGCATTAAATAAAGTTAAGTTTTACTCTTAAGCTACATGGTGCCCTAACCAGCTAGACAGGGCATTGCACAAGAAGGTGCTGAGGAGAACAACATGGTGCAGTGCCCTTTCAATTTAGCCTAGCTAAAACACTGGCTGAACATATTTGTGGTCATAGAGTTATAAATTGATTAGAATTACAGTTTCTGTACCAACCCTGAACTTGCAACCCAGAATAAATATTTCGAACTCATCAATTTGGAAATTTTTCGCTCAAGTTTGAAAAATTTGAATTTTTTTCCTTGTTCTTGCAAGAATTAAAAAAGCAGTCCCACAAAGTAAATCATTAATAACTATAAATAAAATTTGCTCAATATCTTTATTACTATATTTCAAGCCTGGTTCATGGACAATAGTTTAATGAAATATGTTTTTTGGTTTTATCACTTGTAATTATATCTTACTGTATAAAAATTTTGATGGAAAAGAAAATACATAAAGTGAGATGTCAATTTCCACTCCAGGTGCTGTCTGCTAGTGGACTGGGTACTATCATCCGAGTGCTCACAGACAGAAAAACAGTGTAATGTCAGTGGAAGATGACCCCTGCGCAATGGTTCAACCAAGTTAACATTTTTATTGTGAATACAACATTTTCACTCAGACTTCTTTAATTAAAACCAAATTGTTAAGAACTAGAAAGTGTAGAGTTTACTGCTAATTGGCATGTTTCATATGGTATGTAAACCATTGTAACAAGTGTATATTTACACTGTTGACACAGTCGAGGGTGTGTGCATCTGACCATATTTGGGAATAGGAAAGATGACAATGAAATAAAATTCTTTGTTCCCTTTAATCAAAAACTATGCTTCTTTTGTAATAAACATAACAAGCCTTACATTCTAAGCTTAGTTCATAAGTTAGATGATTTAGACTTCCCCAGTATGTTCCTATTAAGGAATACAGTCAGTTGAATGCACCCAAAAAATAAGACAGTGTTCCTATGAAGCAGGTCAATTGGCATTAAGTAAATAAATTTTGTATGCAGATTCTGATTGTTTTGTAACAAAGAAATATTGAAAACTGAGTCTTATAACCGAGTGTTGTGTATTTTGACCCTTTACTCCATTGAACAATATCCAGTATGGGCTTTTTAAGGTGTTGGTTGTGTGTGTGTGTGTGTGTGTGTGTGTGAGGGGGAGGGTGGAGGGCAGATTACACACCCATCTGTCACTTTTTAAGGGTTCAGTGAAAAGGGATGAAACTTTCCTTAATAATTTGTTGTTACTAATTACACAATCTAAAGTATACAAATTAGGTGCAAATGTTACCTATTGGTTCTAATTTTATGGTGATGTCAAAAAAGTTTTTTTTTTTACATGAAGATGTCCTTAGAAATGAATGCTTAATAACAGCAAGGCCAATAATTTTTTTAGCAATGACGTTGATCATTGACAAAGTATTGTCATTCCTGATGTTTTCTTGTGCCCTGATGTCAAATAACCCACAGCAACATTTTGTGTATAATCATACAATAATCTTGCTATAACAGCGAGGAAGGACACCAATGGCAGTATAAAAACTAGCTGCATATTCAAATCATACAGGTAGATCCCAAAATTAATAAGTAAAACAAACAGCACACAGGCCAGAACAACAGTGAACTGGCTCAGGCTGCTGAACACTTAATAAACTCATAACTACAATAAACAAAAAATAACAAAAAAAATGACTAAATAATCAAACTCTTGGCCATTTAAGGAACACCTTTCTCTTTCTATTCCAAATTAACTGTCATTTAGATAAATCAGTTTTTCTGTAGAAAGCCACTAAAGTATGAGCTTGGTTTATTGGTTTCAATTAACCCCCCCCCCTCAGTTTTTTTCGACCTCAAAAATTTGTGCCATTTACACACCTGTGAACACATATTTTTTACTTTTGACACTAATTCCATGATGTAATAACAAATAATGAGAAATCAACTTTGAGCAAGCCAATCAAAAGTTATGCAAAGAAGACCCCTTGGGGATGAGGATGGAAACCACCCAATTGCCCAGGGGTGGATAAGGCTAACATTAATTTGTGTTTAATTGCTTGCTTTTCTTCCTTTTTTCTTTCCATTTTATTTTTTTCTCCTTTCTTCTAAACTCTTCCCTCTTCTTAGTTCTTCCTTATCTTCAAAAAATTTTCTTCCCTTTCTTGGTCATTTTCTTTGCCCTTCATTGCACTTCAGGGAACTGGGCTCCACATGGGGAGAATGATTTTGTCACTGTTTTTTTTTGCATTATTCAAACAAAACACATTTTTCTAAATGCAAGTTTTTGCTAGATCCATTCCCTTGTCATTACTAGTACTTGATCAAATTTGGGCTCGTTAATTCAACATAAACATCACTTTTAGCCCCCATAAAAAATGGATCTAGCAAAAACTTACATTACAAAAATGTTGCATTGGAACATAGATTCAAAGCTTGCATGTTTCTTGAATGTCCAACAAACAAGAGTGCACGTCAAAAACACACCCGCATTGGGTGGGTGTCACAAGATTTTCAGCCTTATCACCCGCATGGGAGTTGAAATCACCTGGTTTTCCGAAACCTACTAGATTTCTAAGGCAATCATTGGAAAATTCTGCGTACAACCGAGAAATACGTTCCATAAATCGGAACGATGAAAAAACTGTCACTGCCCACGGGCCCGAGTGTTAACAAGATTTTCTGGGGTTGACAGCTATGAAACTGGGATAATTATCAAAAGTTCTCCCTTGCTGAAATAGTTCAAGCACAGTGATCTTAAAACTAAAACAGGACCTTTTTGTTTGATTTTTTGAATATAAATTGCTTTGTTCGTTAATAAGCAAATGCCTCGGTGGTGAAAAAGTTGTCAGAAAAAATCGCTTTTACATGCTCTTTAAAAAAGAAAACCAATTACTTTGCGCGCAAGAAGAAGAAAGCTGGAGCCCTGTAGCCTGCGGTGCAGACGGTGTTGACATTTTTATTTTTCCATATATACCGTCTGCGTAACAGATCCCGAAAGCTTGTTCTCGAGAAAATCTTTCTTTAGGTTTATCATTGTCACGCAAGCATAAATTACAATCATTCGACGAATGAGACACGAATCTTTTCAATGCAAAACAGGGAGAATAAAATATTTACGTCCAAACTCCAAAGGTCAAGGAAACAGCATTTATATACAGTCACGCTTTCTTAACCTCATGCTCACCGCATTACAAGCTTTTAGCCAATTACAAAGCGCGTAAGTAACCGGCAACCAATCAGATTCGAGTACACATATCCGGGCGTAAGCAAGAACAAGATACCGGAGTGCAACGCAGGCTAGAGCCCTGGTGCCTAACGACTCGTTTGCGCATACTCTGATTGTAAATACCGCTATACCACAGAACCCAGAAAAGAGAAGAAAATTTGGGGGATTTTTCCATAAAACCAACGATTTATTGGCGTTAAATTATTTCTCAAGTATGATTGCTGATACCCTATTGATCCTTGTCATTTCCATAGCCACAGCTCTGCTCTCGGAAGGTGAGTAACTTCTTTGTAAACTGATGGTGCAATTCATTCAATCATCCATCGCTTCATCAGTTCATGACCATGCTGCCTCAACCCAGAGTAAATGTTAGTGAACAATCAACTATTCCCACTCAGTCAAATTAGAATTGCGTTGTAAAGCTTATCTTTTTGTTTTGACTTCATGTTTTTTTACTTAGATATCCATTTTTCGTTTTAGCAATGCTGCACAAAGATTTTCGATAGTTATTTGTTTCACTGCTACCAACAGATTAATTTTGTCACTCAGTGTTGAGCAGCACATAATTTGTACACAAATTATGCTATGAAGTGACTCGCTGGTGTGTTCAGGTATATATGTTTGGAGGTAATTAATGAGAACCGTGGGGTTTTTGGGGAGTTACATGATACGGCTTATTTCATAACTTCCTTTCATGTTGCACTTTTTTGACCTTAATGCTTAATTTGAATAGCATTTTTTTGCAATCTTGACCAAATAAGCATGTGTATTATGGTATGGTACAGTACAGTGTTTTTCTTAAGGCCGGTACATCAGTACATTGTACCGACGTTCCCCCGTAGCTGTACTGCCTTTCCCCAGCAATGGTGTCTGGCAAGTTTTTTAAAGTCACCAGATGCACAAAACTTCATCATTTTTCAGGACTCATTTTTCAGGTGCCCCCAGATCCCTCTAGATGTTTGCACCTTCGGCGCTTGACAACTTACAACCAAGGTGTACCTGCTTTCCCACTTAGTGTACCCCATTTTCCAAGCTTTAAGAATAACACTGTGGTAAGAACCATGTTGTGTTTGGTTTCAGGTATTACATATGTCCTTGTATACAGAACAGAGAAATATAAGAAGCTAACAGCTGAAGTGGAAAAGGATAGCAAAAAATGTGAGTTACTGTTTAGTTGCATCAATGGGAAAAAAATAGAAAATATAAACAAAATTGCCTGTGCTGCTATAGAGTAACAGAAGAATAATGACTGAGCTAACCAACTGAATTTATGTGTGCTGTACAAAAAATTTATTTCATGTTGTTTTAGTTTCTGCTTTTTAGTGTAAATTACATTTTTGATAATAAAAACATGTTATGTATAGTGGAAAGAAGAAAGGAAACGATAACTGATGTGACAAGACAAGGAGGACAGAAGAAGAAACTGGGTAAGTTGAAATAATCCTAGTTCTTGCAGTGAGCAGGGTTTTTTTGCATTTGAAAAAAATAATATCCCTACTTGGAAAGGTATTGAGAATCAATCAAGGCTCTTGAAAGTTCTTGAATTCGTTGTCAGTTGCATTACCAGAAAATGGAAGAGCTCAGTCTGTGCAAAAATGGCCTACATATAAGCAATGATTTAGAGTTAAAAGAATAAGTTCAAACTTCTCAATTTTTTTGCACAGGTCTGTGTACTCTTCCACTCATAAAAAAAGTTGCCTTTTTTCTGCAAAAACATAGCTAGAACCCTTGGCAAAGGAGCTCTAAAGCTGAAGGGGAATGTACAACCTATAAAAATTTTATTTTTGTTTGGTTTTTAGTAATGATGAGCTGTTAAATAATAATGATGGTGATAATAATAATAATAATAATAATATTAGTCATAATAATAACCAGGATCTTTATTCACCATGAGTAGTAATTATGTTTGGCAGACAACAAAGCAGTCTTAGTGTCCCTCGACAGATAATTATGTTAGTTCTTCTGGAAAATCGTGAATCCATGACTAGCGGTGATTACTCAAGTGATGGAAGAATCTCACCAACTGTGATAAACTCATCACTCAGTAAATATATGTTGTCAAGGCTGTCATGATTGCCATAGCACAGTTCAAGGGTCACAAATGCCTCGTTATTTAAATTCTTTTTGTATATTTTTTCTTTACAAAAGAATGAACAGAAGCAGTGTTTAGATTTCGTGCTGACTTACATTTCATCAACAGAACGAGTTGAAGAAAAACTAAAGAATCACAACAGAGATTTGTCTATGGTATGTTCTGGAATTAATAACAATTAATAATAGTTTAATTAACATTATTTTTAGGAGATTTCTCATTCTTTTTTTAACTGACTGAAAATATTAAGTATTAGTCATGTACACAGTATTTCAATTTGGTAGAGCAGGCTGGTCACTCGCTGTCTATGTCTAAACTTTACATTTGTGCTTTATTCATATAGTACTAGCAGTGCAAAATTTAGTAGAAATCTTCAGAAACTTTTCTTAGTACATAAATTCTTGTCTCTATTTGCAATATTGCAAGATCCATTTATCTGTTTTAATTGATGCCATTCCATACAATTTCAAATAAATGTACATGTAAAATAAAATGTTTTCTTGTGGTGCAGGTGAAAATGAAATCCATATTTGCCATTGGATTTACATTTACTGCCTTGATGGGAATGTTCAACTCAATGTAAGTGTAATTTGATGCTATTTCATTGGAATGCTTGCGAGAATTTGGAGTGAAACTGAGGGGGCTGAATTTTATTTTTATTACCTTCTTTGCTCTTTCCATAAACCTAAAGATCAAAAAGCTGTTTCCTTACAAGTTCAAAAGCTAAAAAGGAGTCATACTCATAGTCAAATTTAACGGTACTTGTAATTTCTACTTTAAAATGCACCTTGGAAAAGGTGAACTTTTATTCCTGTAATGTCATAGTGATACTGTGTTGATAATTCTGTGACATTGATGGCTTAATTGGTTTCTACTCATAATTTCTTACTCTTAGATTCTTAGATCCTAAGTAAGTTTTGACTGCCTCTAGCTGTAATAAAGAGCTTAGGCATGGCATGCACAAATGTAGTCTCCTCTTTGTAAAAATGATAGTTGTAGTTACAATTAATTGTTAGTTAATCCGTGTTGAATTCATTTAATGTCTTTTTGAACTAGTTTTGATGGCCGCGTTGTTGCCAAGCTGCCATTTGTACCTCACTCCTGGATACAAGGACTGTCGCATCGTAACCTGATGGGCGATGACTTTACAGACTGTTCCTTCATATTTCTGTATATACTGTGCACCATGTCCATCAGACAGGTAACTACGCAACCCAGCTTCAAGGGGGGGGGGAGGGAGGTTGTCCACAATGGTTATAGTGGGGTTGGCAATGTGCTTTATGAAACCCTTAATAACCATTTTCAGATCAAGATATGCAAATTTCCCTACCCATTTTAAGACCTGATGCTGATCAGAAGTTGAAACCTGATTTTAAACTGGTATGTGCTTCAATTTTAGCTATGAAGTATATAGCATGTTGTAAAAAATTATACTTTGATAGGTACATTGTACATACCATCAATCATCTGGTTTTCAACAACCAACTAAATGAGGACACCTCAACAGTTTCTTCCAAACATGATACTCAATTTCAGATCAAAATGCCAAAATATATACTAGTAAGTTACATGTATTTACCAAATTTTAGATCAAAATTCCAAAAATAATAATATCTCTACCCATTTTCAGACCAAAACAATTCAAAAACCCTTCCTTTTCGCACCACACTTACCTACAATTTAAAATAACTGTTATTCATGTATTATCCAAATAATATAGATGTGTAATGTTGTAAATATATAATTATTCAGTTAGAACTATTCTTTTCAGAGGGACTAAACTCAAAATTAAAGTCAGAAATTAATATCACATAAATTTAGTGTTAATTAATATTTAGGCAGTAATTATCTCTTTTTTGCTTTTTTGTTAATTTATAAACCTATCTAAATTTAGGTTGATGTTCAATTAAATACTAAAATTACTAACAAAAGTTGGAGTATCTTTAGTTAGTCTAAGAGGAAAACCACCTGTTTTTCCTGCAGAACATACAAAAGCTGCTAGGGTTTGCACCATCAAGAGCGGCAAACAAAGTTGGAGGTCTTTTGCAACCACCACAAGCAACCAAGTAACGTGCTGACTACACATTCTTATACAAGTCATTTTTGAGCATGTAAAGTCTACAAACTTTCCAGTAAATTATTGCTTAAAATTGGCCGAATCCTTCCTACAATTTCTAGCTATCAAGGCGTCACTCATTTACATGTACAACATATGCCCACGGAAAGTGTAGGACTGGAAATGTTTTACAGAACAATAATTTATTGCAAGCGGTTTCATGCAGTATATCATTTCTGAGTATGTGCAGTGCATAAACATTTCCTGTGAATACTGACAACTTGCCTTATTGTACATTTATTGGTTTTAGAGGTTATTAAATTGTTCTAAGGTGATATAATTTCTGAGAAGTGGTTGTTGCAGAACATATAAACAGTAAGTTATAATTGTATACATTATCCTTAAAATGAAATTAATGTCAATCATTGGCCCATCAGTCCAATTGTCCACTAGAAAGCCCTGTCCAACTTCATTGTGGGTGATAAATGTTCAACTCATTGTCCAACTTCAGTCCATGGAATACAAAACTCATATTTTAGCCTGGAACTAGTACAAATGTCCTGCGATATTTGTACTTTAGAGGTTATTTTGTATAGTAGCGAACTAATTGAATTTTTTTATGAAATTCATATAAATAATAACACATGTATAAATCTCTTATTAGACAGTTTAGTATGTAGGATGGCTGGGTTTTGTTACTGATCCTTTGCATTTTGACTTGTAGCAACATTCAGCCATACTACACTTGTACATACTAAACTGCCTATTAATAAGATATAATTATGTATTAAGTACACTTAATGACCAACCCCGAAGGAAACAGCGAGTTTGTTTGCCTCATATTCTCAATGTGCCCAGAGATTAATGCAAACAAAACTTGCTGTTTCCGAAGGGGACAGCAGTTAAATGATTGTTGTATAAGAGTTCATGTGTTTGAATCAACTAGTGTTTCTGATTTTTTATTTCTGGGATCAGGATATAGGTCAAACAGCAGTGTCAACACCTTCTTTGTTTAAATTTCTCTAAAGTTAGTTGACTTCTCTTCATAGTTTGCTTGACAAAAAGATGGGAGCATTTAGACTGGCGTTCATGTTGCTCTACAAGGTTATGCACCCTTTTCTAAACTTCCACCAAAGATTCTATAGTGAAAAACACCACACCACAATCTGAAAACAACCATTAAAAATGTGTGATATAGTCAACCAGGCATTAATCATATCAATCAGCAGTTTTAGTAGTGCTTGTAGAATAATTGAAAACTGGTACACAAGTGCACCTGGAACAGAGTTTGATCTTTCAGCCCTGATTGCTTACCAATCAGCATACACAGTTCATTCACCCCTTGGGTACAATTTATTTTAAAGTTTTTTTCTTCTAGTCCATGTTGAAAAGAAATGTTCAAACAGATGCAAGTTCCATTTCTGTTGTTTATTTACATTGTAACTTGTTTGATATACAAAATAAATTAATATAATATTAATTTGAAATTAATACTGAAGAAGTTGTTTTGGAGTTACTGCAAGTGAACACATAGAAATTTTGCAAAATAAGCATCTCATTCTTTCTCAAGAACACAAGATAGAGGAAACTGTATAGTTTGTGCATCCAGAGACGATATATTTCAATCTATTGGACAGGTGTACGTTACTCTTTCTTTTGAATGAATTCTTAATACTTGCTGCTCAAGACAATTAATTGCTCTATGTCACAACTGTAAAAGAACTAAACAATCACTAAGTCTTGTTTTCAACTAAGGAAAGTCCAAATTAAATTTTTAAAATAGTAAATAAATTAACTTTGACTTTATGTACTTCAAGTTTGCTTTATTTTAATTGACAGTTAATTTTACTTAATATTATTTCAATCAAATAATCCAGCTGCAGTATTTGACGTGAGCATTAAATATGGTTTTTTATGTAAAACTACTTTTTTGCCCTAGTAGTCAAGTCCCCTTGTCACTTATGGTTCTATAGATAAAATTATTTCACAAAATCAATGAAAAATTTGAAGTTTAAGCAAAGCTGGCAAAATAGCTAGACTGAGTTACTACATGTATATAATGCTTTCAAAATACAGGGGGTTGTACTCCGTAATAGTCCTATGGGGATGTGCCACTGGTTGGGGTCACATTTGATGAGTGAATTTTGTTATAAAAATTAAGGAGCTGATCACACACAACAAACTCCTAAGATTACGTAGGTTGCCAAAGTTACCATCAGGGTCTATAAGTCGTGTTAGGGTGTATGGGAAACTTGAATTACTTTGGTGCTCAATGGTAACTTTCAGTTTTTTCCTATAATGTTATAAAAAAACAATGAAGTTCACCATTTATCTCAGATTTTTTGTGTAGTTGTCACTCCTTGTATTGATGGCTAAGAAGATTGAAAATTGAGGAAATTTTCCTGCTGTCCCTCAGTTCACAACCTCACCACTCCAAAACCGGCTTAAGACGTTCAAGAAACCTTGTGGTATATGGTGAACTTTATTGTTTTTCATTAATTTTGGTTATTACAGGGTAAAATTAAAACTTCCCATTTGTTTGCTTAAAATCACAAAATTATGTACATGAAATTGAACACCCAATACTTAAAATTTCCCATACATCTGAACATAACTTAATGGTAGCTAAAGCCACTTGTAAAGATTCCCCCCTTTTGTTTAAATAGAAAGTATGGACAAGATAGATCAAGGTTAGTTTTGCTACACATTGTTAAGATGTTTCTGCTGCAGCACAAGCATGTCTCTCTGCACACTGTATTTATACCAATCCGTCATACAATGAAAGTGCCTGCACAATTGATGGGTCAGACTTTGAACCCTCCTTAAACTCTTCCATGGAAAGTACGCCATCATCATTCTAAATGAAAATGTAAAAATAGTTTGAAATCTGTATATTATTAGGTAAGGTATTTTTACACAGTAACTCAAAAGACATGTTATTTAGACAGAGCTAGCTAAAATGTTTGTTTGTCCTCTTTGCTGTTGTAGAAATAGTCTTTCAAATGGGGGTTTGTTCTTTTTTGCTGGCCGAATGTTGATTGATCTACTGTGGTCAAGTTATCAATTTGCTGCAGTTGAGCATGGATGGCTGATGATCAAATGTGGTCGAGTGTGGAATGAGCAAGCAAACTGAATGATTATGGTCACTAGTGATCAGGTTGCCGGGGGGGGGGGGTGATGCCAGGGGAGCTGGTTGTATTTTTTAGGAGTTGAAAAGGGCAATCTAGTATTTTTTAGGGGTTATCTCAGGCAAAACCTAAGTCTTGAGAATACCTGGTATTTTTTAGGGGTAATCCTGGTTATAATAATGATGATATGCTCACAAAAAGTTATGAGAACAGTGTATTTGATAGTACGTCTGACAATAAATGGCACTTGACTTTTATATTAGTGAAACTTTGCATTTTATACACAATATATAAGTCAGAGAGTGAGGTATATTTTCAGGTAGCAAAATCTGAGGACCAGGAATTTTTTAGTGTGTTATTTAGGTTTTCCGATGAGCTTCCCTGACAACTTACAATGGGAGTATCCTCCCCCCCCCCAGGTCAGGTTGATAGTCAGTTCATGAAACATGTGACGATTAACCAAAGCCGACTGAGATTGAGTGTGGTTGAATGAGTTAGAGCTGGTTGACAAAACATGAAAATTAATTTTTCTCTAAAAGGGTCTCCTTATCGTGCAAATAAGGCATAAAAATAATGTCATGAGCATTCTTGCAGGTTTTGAAATGGGGCAACAAGTCAACAGTGGTCTAACAGACTTTACAGGAGTTTCTATTTTGCAAATAGTTATATTGAAGCACACAGAAATTGATTCTCCTTTATAAAACTATTGAGTGCAAGGACAGCAAACATAAATGATTTATTCAAATTTTTAAATAACTTGTAGATGATTCTATATCATATACCATTATAATATTATTTCAAATAGTCTGGTACTCACAACATCCATCTGTGCAAATATCCTGTTCACTCTCTTTTCTGGTGTATCTTCTTCTTCTGGTAGCTTGACCATACTGGCCTGAAGTACAGCAACAGAGTTCTTACCAACAAGCACTGATATATAATTTGTAGATAGTGCACAGGTATAGCTTAGCCACAAGTGGAATAAGGGGGGGGGTCCCTTTCTTTGGCTGTTTATAAGAAAAACACTGGGAAAAAGTCTTGGAGCACAGATATCTTTTCCCACCCCTCCCTTTCCAGAATTGTTGGTTTGCAGCCCCACCCTTTCCATATTTTATGGATCATCCCCATTTGGCTATTGGCAGATTTCAGATAGTAATGTCATTAATTATATTTTGCCTCACTAGCATAATACATCAAAAAGCCAATTTCAGGATTAAGCCAGACTGAGTCAAGACTTTGCAAGTTTGCTTGATGTATCACATATTAAACAGATGATCAGAATCTTCAAAAACTACAAAGAATGTATAGTTGGAGGCAAGATGTTGTCTCAAGCCACACAGAACTTTTTAAAAATTGACATTTCTAGACATTGGTTTCTCTTACATTATTCCGTACGGGTATATGAAGCTCCAATGTTCAGATTGTTATAATTGCTCCAAGCTCTGAACATTGAATTATGTTCAGTTCCTGAAATTAGATTTATCCAATATATGCTAATGAGGCAAAATAGTAAACACTGAAATCTGCCTATGCTGTTCAAAAACTGGGCTGTTTTCTCAACCTTGTACAGTAACCCAGTTTCAAATTTCCCTTCAGTGGTAAATTCTTGTAGCTAAGTAGGAGTCAGGGGTCATGCATGGATTCAATTAATTCCTATCATGAAACCAGCATGGAATGTCTGCATTTGTAACTGATACTGGAAAGTTAAAAGTGGTAACCTGTTGTAGAACTTGTGCTGCTAAATTCTGATTACTTGTCTTTATACATTTCCCATAAATAGGTTGAGAGAATTTTATACTTCATGAATCAAGAGTCGAACAGATAATCTCTTCCTTTATTCTCACTACTGTTCAACTTATTTTATACCAATTTAACTGTCACACTTCCAAGTGAGTTCTCCCACTGGTGCCCAGCACTGGGTGACATATACACAATAGCTTAACACTCGTGACAAGTGCTTGCTTATAAGAAACTAAAACCTACCACCATCTTGTAAATTGAATCCACAATGTGCAACATCTCATCCTTTGTGATGTATCCATCGTTGTCAAGGTCGTAGAGTTTGAATGCCCCTGAAGTCAGATGCATGTAGTATTAGCTTATGAGTTTCTTGTTATGCCAGGCCTGGGTGCTAGGCCTGGCCAACAATTTCCCCTCAGTGAAAGTGAGTTGTGTGTTGAATTAGTGTGAAACTAATTCCTCTGTCGTATTAGAATTTCCCGTTAAGTTTTCTTGCCTTGAAAAATGTACATTTTCAAAAAAGAGAAAATCATTTAAAATGTTTTTAAGGTAAAGAAAACTTGGCAAAAAAGTATGGGCACAACTTTAGAACTGTTTAAAAATATTTTACCTAACTTCCTGTTCTGGTATTATTATTATTATTATTATTATTATTATTATTATTATTATTATTATTATTAATAATAATAAGTATAATATATAATAATACTTTTTTAGTATTTTCATGATTTGTGTAAACTAAAATGTGTATCAAATGCCAAGAACAAGACTGTCTGGTAGCTTACATGTTAACTTCTCATCAAGGCTGCCTCGTGACGTGACTGAAAGTGCACATATAAATTCTTGAAATTCAATTGTTCCATCCTGTGTTGGAAAATGTAACAAACAGAATTACCAAATGCTGTTGTAATGTATGTTGTTTGTATTGGGCTTGGGAAAAACAATAGGGGGCACTTAAATCCTGAAGCTTTAGCTAGTTGAAAAACAAAATAAAAGCAACACATAGAGTGACTTTAGATGAAAATTTAAGCCAACTAAGAATTGAGAACTCTATCAAAAGTCACTTAATAGTTTTTTTTAATGTACTATGTAACATGCATGTATTTTCAATTTTGTAATTTGTTTCTTTATAAAAACCACCTTAAGGATATATTTCAAAATGTTAAAATTTAAGTGTTACATTTGAAAAAGATGCTTTATTATGCCAAGAGACTTTGTAGAACAAAGTATTAAAAACTAACTGCTGAAAGGAAAAATGATTCAAAGCGTAACACTTGTCTGAATGTGAATGAACTAAAAATAGTAAATGGATGTTGGTCTTTAGCTGTAAATCTTGATGAAAAAATTTCATTTTTATGAAATGTGATCAACATCCTTCAGCTTGCCCTGTGATGGATTCCTGAGTTCAAATATCTTGATTTAGAAAAAAAACTAAGTAAGTAAAAGTCACCAATCCACTGTCTCTCCATTAACATTGAGAAGGCTAGTGGATCAAAATAAGCATGGACATCTCTAATTGTGTTACTTTCCTTTCACAATCACTGGAGGAGAGAGGTCTGAAAACATTAATTTATTTAACAGTGACACCTCATATATATTAGCTCTGGGAGTAGACTATATCAAAGTCAAATGCTGGTAGTCATTCTGTATCTTGGCACCCTTGAACATATATTATTTCTCATTGGAAATGCTTGTGTTGACTCCCAATCAAATCACGCCATTTTGGTCATGTGCAAGCCTAATATTTCACAATATATTGGACAGTTAATATATTAAGTATGCACGTGACCGAAATGCTTTAACTCGATTGGATGTCAAAGCACTGAAATGGTTTTCTCTTGCACCTGATATTATGCCATGTGCACGTGGCAGGCTCTAGCGAAAGTTAATGCCTGAACAAATTCTCAAGTTTCTGCCCTTTTCTTCAATATGAACAGTGGCTAATGATACATACAGTATTGCTATATATTCCTACCAAAAAAGCTGAACAAAAATGTTACTAATTAATTATTATTATTATAAAGTTTATTTTGTCTATATATCTGAGCATCATTATAAATATTCTAATTTCAATTTTTGGCATAGCTTAAGTACACGTAAAATGATGGAAAATAAAGTTGTTGTTACGAACTTGGAAAAATATTTTTTGCCTTATGATACAGTAACAAACACCTTAGAAAAAAAATTAGCCAAAATTATTTTGTAGAGACGTTTAAAATTGCCCTTACCCTCACCCCTTGAAATGTTTTTGACAACGATCTTTTTCAAAAGATCATACAACAAAGCTGCTCCAGAAAATGTAGAATCTTGATTTTGGGAATCCATTTTGATAAAACTCGCTGAAGAAACCTGAAATGGCTGCCGAAAGATTTCAGCAGGATACCAAAGAATCGTTGCTACAATATAAATATTCAGACATTTCAGCAAAATAATAATTTATGTAAGGTGAGCGGATGTATTTTAAGATAAAGCGTTTATTTAATCAAGTAATCAGTTTATCTTCGTCAGGAAAGTGTCGGCAAAAAACCGTCAAATCTGTGACCTGATTACTTTGGCTTCCATAAATTCGACAAGGTTTTTTAAAATGATAAACTAGCAGGTAAGAAGGCCTCGATTTTCTTTTAGTAATATTTTTTGTATTCATACCAAACCATTTAAATGTATCTAAATTTTAAAAATTATTTGTGCAAACAAAACGCAATATGCATAAGGTCGGGAGCGGTAGAAGTCATTTAAGTGCTGATAACATAAAAGCTAAAAGGCCATTTAATTGCTAGTTCCATTTTGAAGAAATCACTTTCTTATTAACAAATTCCCTTCCGGCAAACAACATCTAGTTCCAAATCCCAAATGTTCCCTACACACGCTGTGTTGTACAGAAGCCGAATATTATTTTCGCGGGCTCTCGTGTTTTGTTTTCGGTAAGTTAATTTTCTAGGGGAGAAAAAAAACATATATGATATAATTTGGTATTGTTAGCTAAAGAAAATTTAAATTAAATACTTTTTGTATTTAATTTATTCAGGGAAAAATCATGTTTTAGATTCTGTAAGCAGCCATCGAGGGTGAATTCTAAAGAAAACGATGAGTAACTCGCTCCTAATATGATATTCCAACTAATTGTCCGATCTTCATTTTATTTCTAACACTTAACACTAAAACAGCTGAGTGCTGACCGGTGTAAATGGCTGTGCATGTAAAGAAGACAATAAAATAATAACACTCGCCTTGTTGTCGTCGAATACGTTGAAAACAAACGATGCAAATTTGGACGGGTCGCCGAATGGGAAAAACTGTTTATAAATCCTTTGGAATTCCTGTGTGTACATGTAATAAACATTTATAATAAATATAGCTTGTAATCACAAAATTTTAACTCATTTCTGATCGGTCAAATCGCTTTTACACCATACTTGTAAATTTTTGCACAAACATGGTGTGTCTGAAATTGGAGCTGGTCATTATAATACTGTATTATGGCAATAGCCAGCAAGGCACAGACTTTAAAAGTGAAAAGTACCACAAGACACAGGTTGAAATTAAATTAAGTACTCGCCTGTTCGTTAAGGGTTCCGTTCGGACAGTCCTTTAAAAAGCCCCTGTACCTATTAGTCGTTAGGACAAACAAATCAAAACGTTACAACAAGACTAAAGAGGGTGACCAGATAGAAAGCGGGAAAATTGTCGCAACTGGAACTGGAACGCTCAAAAATATTACTTACCATTGCTGCAACTCCTTCTCGCTAACTGGAAAGAGAATGATTAATTATTAAGTGGTGTACATATCATCCGTCAAGAGTACAGGAGTACAAAGTGTACTCGAACAGAAGTCAGAACCAAAGAAAACAATGAACTTTATATGCACAGCTAGGCTGTTTCGTTGAAGCACCACTGCCGGAAAAGAAAACGAGCAGTACAAACAAGATGCTGAAACTGCATGCGAGAGGCTCGAAGGAAGTCTGCTAAACAATGAGCTTACAGTATGTTTTGTGGAGCAAGTCCTGCACAACGTCTGGCCCGAGTTTGCTGTTCTTTTTGCCCATAGATAATTATCCTTTTACGGAAAGAACACTCGAGGAGAACGTTCTCGGGAAAGAATTACATGATCTTTCCTCGCCGATGGCGATACGGATACACGACTCTTATTATGGACGCCAGCAATGTAAATAGTCAAATGGTAAGTACGTCTTGAGCTTGCACGCATGTGTTGCCATGGTAATGTTTCCAATTAACCTGTGAATAATTGCAAGCTCTTGATAAATACAAAGAAAAACGGAAACTGGTGTTTCGTGGCACCATCTGACACCCTTTCTTGCGCATCTGTGCTTCAGTTTTGGTGTATAAATGAACAACTGGTCATATACCGTATTTTTAGAACTGTCAATTTACGACGCGCGTTTCGAGCTTGGCTTGTGTTAAATCTTAAAATAGGAGCACATCGGTTTGTTCAAGTAAGATTTTGCATAATCTTTCTTGTTCTATTTTTTTAGATTAGAAAGTGCGCGATCACTAAATAGTCCACCGCTAGAGAGCAGAATTTTCAGTAATATATAGAGTGTTTTAATATCGTTAGTTTTTTTATTTCAGTTTTTGTTATCACTTTTGAGCTAATGAAGTCAAAGAACTTCCCATATATATTTTAAGAATCTTACGAAGTAATGAAGCTACTTTAAAAATTAAAATTTCCTCTTAGTTAATTATGCAAACCTTAATAATCACAATGACACGACTGCCAAATAAATACACTGCAAACACTGAATAGATGACACTTTCTGACTACTGATTTTTTTAGAATCAAGTTCATTTTAAACGCTCAAACAAAAAGTTGATTAAAGCTATTTTTAAAAGAAAATATTGAGTAAAAACAGATTCACCTTGCGCAATATTATAAAAACTTCATTAAAAATTAAAAAGCCAAAGTTTCAATTGCACTTTATAATCGAGAACTGTGTATCGGGAATTCCCACTTAAGTTGAAGTTACCTTAAGTATTTTTCTTTTAAAATTGTTAGTTTTGCAATATACTGAATGGAATCGCTATATCAGATCGAATATGTTACACGTCCGAGGTAGATAAGAAATGGGACGTGACAATTGAGAAGTGAATTTGAAGAGAAATGTATAAATCTATTAATAATGTTTCTGTCAGCCAGATCACAGATGCCCACAGATGTTTCAACCATCGAGACATCACAACGTTTAAGCGTTACTTTTGCCGACCAACCGTGCACGCGAAAAGCCGGGTTTTGTTTATTAAGCAGTCTGGCGCTCCTTCAATCAGCTTGTGAGTTTCAGTATGCCAAAGTTACTCCAGTTATTGAAGAATGCTCTTATAATAAATATAGGAAAGTACTGTCCACACACAATCCATAACGAAATGAAACATTTAGGATAACGAAATAGAAATCAAGGATAATGCAATTGTTTTTTAATTATTTGACATATGTTCGCTTGAAGGTAAAATGGATAAAATTATTAAGGCGGTAAAAGTTAAAAATTGTATAAAACCAAACGTTTTCGACTTAAGAGTTATCATCAGGGTTCTGTTCGCCGCGTAAAATTCAAAACTTCACGCTCTTAAGTTATTCCGATTGGGAACAGGAAAATTGGATGGGCTTAAAAGATGGATTCTTTGCTGCTATCATTAACACTTCCATAATCTTTCTTTTCCCCCATTGTCGTGCTGGTGTTATTACACGCTTCGTGAAAGAATGAGTTGGGAAATGATTTAGGTGTCTTGCAGGTTGGGACAATTTGGCTTTGTCAAAGTGCTTGTTAAATCGACGCGAAAATTTCTTTGTGTTTCCAGTTTTTAAGTTATAAAGCAAATCATTCCTTGTAGTCGGGCTTGTACCAAGTGCCTAAAGGGAATTTAAGCGCGATTGTGTGGACGTACGTCGGTATACTGCATGGTTCGTAGTGTTGTATTGTGTCGTGTTATGTTGTGCCAGTTTTATTGTTTTGTGATGTATAGTGTCGTGTCGTGTTATGTTGTGTTTTATTGCGTTGTGTTGTTTTGTGTCGTGTCGTGTTATGTTGTGTTTAGTTGTGTTGTGTTGTGTTGTGTTGTATTGTGTCGTGTTGTGTTATGTTATGTTGTGTTTCATTGTGTTGTGTTTTATTGTGTTGTGTTTTATTGTGTTGTGTTTTATTGTGTTGTGTGTGTTGTTTTGTGTCGTGTTATGTTGTGTTTCATTGTGTTGTGTTGTGTTGTATTGTGTTGTGTCGTGTCGTGTTATGTTATGTTGTGTTTTATTGCGTTGTGTTGTGTTGTTTTGTGTCGTGTTATGTTGTGTTTCATTGTGTTGTCTTGTGTTGTCTTGTGTCATGTCGTGTTATGTTGTGTTTCATTGTGTTGTGTTGTATTGTGTCGTGTCGTGTTATGTTGTGTTTTATTGCCAGTGTTGTGTTGTCGGGTGTAGTGCTGTATTGTGTGTGCTGTGTTATGTTTTGTTAGTCTGGGCTGGGTTGCGTTCCGTTTTTTTATGTGTTGTGTTGCATGTATCGAACTTCTCTAATTTTGCACTGTTTGATTACATTTTTCATGCAAGTTTCCTTTCCAAAAAAGAATACAGTAGCTGAGCATGCGCAGCTACTCAAAATTGCTGACAGTAGTTGAGCATGCGCAGCCACTTAAAATTGCTGACAATAGTTGAGCATGCGCAGCTACTTAAAATTGCTTACAGTTGACTCACAACATGCCCGCAATCCATCTTGGGTTTTTTCGCAAAATTGCAGGAAATTTGCTTGAACTTTTTTACTGCCTTATAAAGAATAAAATGGAAAAGAAATAACAAGAACAAGTTCTGTCTAGAACATCCTGTTTTCGGATTCAAACTTTAGTTTGCGTAATTAATTTTACATAAATTGTAAGTAATGATGTTTGTTTATTAATTTATTAATTTTATTATTAATTAATTAATTAATTAATTAATTTATTTATTTATTTATACACTTTGATAAACGAGTGCAAGGCAACAGTCTGATTGTAACAAATTATTGCTTTTAAGTCTATTAAGACTATCAACATTGACTGACGAGCCTCAAAACTGGCTTTTTCAGTTATCTTGCGATCTATGTTTTTCTAAAGTCAAATGAACCACATCAATATATTAATACAGATACAAATGCTAATGCATTTCTTTATAAAAGACACTTTTTTATTTCACTGGCACGGAAACTGACCTACAAAATCGCCACTTGTGTTTTATAAAATGTTATTATTTGAGTGAACTGCAAGTCAGAAAAAATAAAAAACTGTTAGTTTTTTTTTTAAAAAGTATGCTACTATTTAAAACAAATGTTTTTTCTAAACTAATACTTAAAAAATTTAAGTGTAATCTAAAAAAACTGACAGGAATTGGCTTACGGCTGACGTACAGTTTGGAGTGGGCCAAAACACCAGACTTTAGTTTTTAAAAAGCATTATAGAGAGCCTTTGGAAAGATCCTCAAGCCCTAACTGAAAACGTCTTTTGGAAATATTAAACTGTTGTCGAGATATTACGAAAGAAAAGTTTCACCGAAGTAATTTTACATCCATTGGACTACTTTTTCTTCAAAGTTAATTTTCTCGAAAAATTGTCCGCACAATTTAGGACAACACAAAATGCCCCATCTCAATCCATTTTTGGCCTAACGCCATAAAACCTGACACAGCGATAGAGTTATAAATAAACACAAACGTGCCTGAAAAAATGGCGTTTCGATTTGGACTTAGCTCTCCACTAATCCCCTTGGAAATTTAACATTTTCCGTTAAATCAGTCAGTCTGAAATATGGGTGACGAACGCTACCGAAAAATCCTGACATGTTATTAGTAATCAAACTGTGCTGAATTTAGAATGAAACCAACAATGTCAGAAGTAAAAACTGAAAGACCTGGCGCTTCATGAAGGGAAAACGCTCGATCGCGAACAGCGCGCATGTTCTCGCTTACAAAAGCGACTTTGCTAAAAAAAATTAACGCCGGCACTTCATTCAGACAATTTATAAGCTTTCCAGCGACATTTAACAATCCAGTTCCACAAATGTGCGTTGGATATGAACTTTTAGATAGCGGACGAGGTGCGGAGTGTCGAGTTGGCTATCATAAGCTCATATCCATCAAGCGTGAGTGGAATAATTGTTCTATAAAGGTCAAGGTAAAGTGACCTTGTTTAACGAGGGTAGCACGTGACAGTTTTTCCATATTTTAAAACGGATAAACTTGTAGCCCTCGGTGCTCACTTCACCCTCTTTCCCCTGGCAGTGCTCCGTTTTACGTTTATTTAAAGCTAAAGCTATACGGAGCAGAAGAAATTCGAAACAGACGTTGGAGTCACCGCCGAGGATCGAACCGTGGACCTCCAGCTCCGAAGGCCGCGTACTAACCAACTGAGCTACGCCTTCTACTTCTCTTATTAAATACCAAACACTGGATAAAAATATCTCGAACTTCATATTCTACCGACTCGAGTTTTCGGCAATTTTGAGGGAAAATTTTCCGTGATAAAATTGTCAGTTTCCATATTTGGATAAACTACAGGATACAGGATTTAGACCTCGAGTAGACAGCCAGTCAGATTACTAGACTTTCAATATTTAATAAAAAGATAATGGTAACCAACTTGCATTATATTCATCGAGCTGCGAACTGAAAACTGAAAAATCCGCTCAAGGTGTGCCGTAACCTTAAAACGCTACTCGTGTTGTTGCTGATTGTCATCATAGCCCAAAATCCTGGCATACACAAAATGCCCTATTTTGGGCTTTCAAACAAGTAAAATAATATTAACATTAATCTAGCAGCGCTTTTTCGGAAAATCGTGCTCGTATTGGGGAAATGTGTCAAACTGAAATTGTACTAGCACAATCTGTCACAGCCTAATTGATTCTAGATCGGATTTTGACTCGGCAAGCAGTTTACTGATTCAGAATAATCATGCACCTGCTTTGCCTCAGGTGCGGGGATCAATTAATTGGATTTTTGGAAAGGTTGTTCAGGGGAACTTGGCCGTGCTTGATGTTGCACAGTACCACAGATTTTCACCTCACAGTAAGTATTTCTATTCCTCAATTTAAAAATGTCCTCTTTTGATTGTTTTAGTGACCCGCAATTTTGTTCATGAATAGATAGACTTTGTACGCCCCAAGTTAAGACATAGTAGATCACGTGGTCGAACACGTGGCACGTCCGAGGTTTACAACACCCATCAAGGGGGGGGGGGGAGGATGACAGTTGAGAAGTGATAGAGAAATTCTGTCAGCCAGGCACAGATGTTTCAACCAGCAAGACCTCACAACGTTTTAAGTTTTACTCTAGCTGCCCAGCTGTACCCAAAAAGTAGGATTTTATTTATTTTAAAGCAGTGTGGCACTGTGTCAATCAGCTTGTCAGTTTCTGTCAAGATGTTATAGCCTAACGCAGCGTTTTGTTCAGTTGTTAAGTGTTGTGTTGCGTTGGAGTGGTTTTCGTTTGACCTTGAAAAACTCGTTCACTATCTGTTCACTTTTTGTTTCATCTGCAAATGTCAGGAAGAATGAAAACAGCAACACTTAAGTGGTTTTTAGTCACACTGTAGAATGAGCGTATGACCGAACTGTGAACAGGCAGAACTCCATTCTGTGAACTTGTTGTCCTCGTTGGCTTTCAGACAGTGCACAAAACCCAAAAGGTATTGAAATGCAAATGAACAAATAACCAGAAAAATATTCGAGCTCACATATTGGGCAAGGCAATGTGCACTGTCACGGTTCGTTCAACCTAAGACATAGCAACCTTGTACACTCCTTTTGAAGTTTGTTGAGCTTCACAACCAATTGCTGGTTTGCGCTCAATCCCTAGGGACTCAAAAGACAAAGGGCGTGGCGGTCATGTTGGAGTTCACAACAAAAGAAAGTAATTGCAACTTTATTGTTATTGTACACCAATATGGCGGCTCTGACTTCACCCATACCTTGCTATTAGGGAGGGGTAGGAGGGTAAGTTGTTATCAACACATTAAGAAGGCGGTAGTTGTTGGACAAAGCGTTGAATAAAGTAATTTTTGGCCTCGAATATCACAAAATATCGTGAATTTTTCAGTGTTTAGGATTTAGCACCTTCAGCGTCGGCAAATAATCCACTGCTCGCCACTGAAAAATCACGATAATTTGCTCAATCAAGTCCGTGGATTTTTGTTTATCTCAAACCAATGAGCACATTGGGGC
>JAOBYE010546638.1:0-12765 GCA_025403585.1 Parazoanthus swiftii
TTTAAATTAGCCTCACTAGCCTCGTTCAGGTTAATATATTCTTTTGATTTTTTGACTTAAGAACGAGGCTAGTGAGGGTAATTTTAATAAAAACAAGAAAATACTAAAATAGCCGCCATTTATGAATGGGGTCTATTCTTTCACGTGGATAGTTGAACACTTGGCACCAGCACACATCTGCGAAATGGCTACCACCTTTGCGGATCAAACTTGTAAAAGAAAAAGTAAACGAGAAAGTGAGCAGAGCAACCCAGTAGTGGTAACTGACAAGAAGTGTGACCACACTTGCCATGATTTGCTGGCAACTTTCAAAAACAGTTTATGGGAACCAACGTCAAAACTCTTTTTGTCAAATTAGTCAGTTTTTGGAAAACTATGTAACTGCTAAGTTTAGTTTAGTAGCGATAAACTTTAAGTTCTTGTGTTAACGAACCCCCTCCCTCCCCCCTCAATCCCAGGATGCCGAAAAAGCCAAGTCTGAATAGTAATAAAAATTTGTTACATTTTGCGTTGTTACATTTCGCGGTAAGAAGTTATTACATTTTGCATCAAAAGTTGAACATACATTTCATGTTGATGTTGCATTTTGTGTCAATTGTTACATTTTGCAGAGTAACAGACAATGCTAATAAACAGTGCTGTGACAGTGATGCCGCTAACATTGTTACAATTATGTACACATCAACGATCACTGTCACAGCACTGTCAGCTCCCATTAGTGTTACTACCACAGTCAAATTCTCATACAGATCAAGAGACATCCAAAATTTCCCAAACACTCAAGTTTATTATCAATAAAAAAAGAACTGCACCACTGTACATTGCATATTCAGCAAATATAAATAATTATGTGTTAAAACATCACATAATTTAATACTTATTACAGCAAGATTACTTATAGGTGGGCTGTGACTGCATTTCTTATCAGGAACATGCAATTCTTCACCAGTAGCTCCTAATTAATTCTATTTGATGTTGTGAGCCATGTTGTAAGCTAGTGCTGTTTTCGATGTCAACAACACTTGATAAATATTTATACAAATTACCGGTAGTACATTTTCTTAAGCATTACAATACTGTTTCATATTTTTATCCAGTAAAAATCTTCATGAATTTAAAAAGTCAGTTGTAACATTAAACCAACTACCAAAATATGACTTGGCAATGCCTAAAAGTAATAATTTTATAGGTTTCAAATGGCTAAAACTTATTATGCATGGCAAGATTTAACATTAGTACACTAAGAGTAACTTCTGCATAAACCTGAATTTTTTACCAACAAAAATTCAAATTAAAATATTAAAAATGAAAGACCTAAATAAAATTGATTTAATCACACCCATTCTAAGATCTGGCAAGAGCCAGTTGTCCACCTGCAGGAAAATTTTAAACTTGTACTTCAATGTTCAGAACACACAAGTATTCAATGACTGAGTGCAAAGTCAGGATAGAATGACATACATGATTGTATTGTAATGTAAAGCACAGTCTGTTAGGAATTATTTCTTGTCACACCTGAAACACATTATATCATGTATTGTGATGTAAAGTAACGAACTGTTGTTGCTAATATTAATCAAGGACCACTTTCATAATAATAACTATGTGCCAGTGACCATAAACAATTATAACTTCCAAGTTATTAGGTCAGTTCCAAGTTCTCATACATTTTGCTGTATTTTGGCCTTCCTGGCCTCATTTCAAAGCTTTTGAGCATATTGTGAAAGTGGTCATTTACTAAAAATTTAATAATGGTAGAAGTCTGGTTCTTGTAGTAGGTTTGTCGTACAGTCATCCTGTTTACTTGATAACACTTCTTGCAGTTAAAAGTTAGTATAGTCATGTAATTATGTACTGGCATTGTTAGTTACTTGGACTATAACTAATGTGTTTATTGCAAACAAACTCTCACTGAATCTATGTGCAACTGTAACCCAACTTGACGTCAGTGCCTGATGAATATCTGAAAATAAAATAAATAATGTTTATTTGAACAATTTTCATTATATCTGAGTACATGCAAAATGTCTGCAACATTAATATTAACTTGCATACCACCATCAAATTATTAGTGTCGTCACAAGAATGAAGTGTTCACAATAAAGGAACAGTTGTGAAAAAGCTTTTGACAACTGGTCAAACAGCACTAATAAACAAGGTCAAAAAAAATAGGGAGGGGGGGCAAATTGCCCCTTACCTTCCCCTGCCAAAAAAAGGCTTTCTAGCTGGAACACTCAACATAAAATCTATTGAAGTTCTACCTAGACTTTCAGGAGTTGAATTTTTGGTCCAAGGCCTTCCCTCTGCTCAATTTCTCTCTGAACATCAAAGTCTGGTTGAGTGAGGAACTGTAATCGCTGTAGAATGGAAACAAGTGAATTGTTATTGCTGACAGTTTTTAAGCATGACAGTAAACCAATCAGCTGGTGCGTTGCAAAGGTGATTGTATCTGTTGTTTCACCATATGTAACTAGCCATTTGGTTACATCATTAAGCATTGGTATGTGAGTATGCAAACCCAAGGTTCCTTGCGTTGTCGAGGGATAGATTATTTGGTGGCCATATTTTGCCTCATAATGTCGCTAGACATTATGTCTCTTGAAAAGCTGTCTCAGGGGAATTAAGGGAACACACAAATACCAGTATTGGAAATCATTGCTCAACCCTAGTGTTGTAGTGGAGCTATATATATTTAGTACACCTTATAGATGTAAAAATTAATGTATATTATAAAAAAAGGTCAAGTGCTTTACTCAATTCATATACTTTGATCAGTCAATTCATCAACTTTATTTAAAGACATGAAACTTTGAGCCAAAACTTGTGGCCCTTTTAAAACTACTACAATTGTGTATCTAGTATTTTTTCTAAAAACTACCATCTGTGCAAACATTCACAAGAATTAATATTAAAGCCACCTGAGTTTCTAATCTAGTTCAACCACATTAATTAACAAACTCTATCCAGTACCAATAACAGCTAAACTGACAACTAAGCTATCCTCTGGTTTAAAAGGAAAGCAGGGTCTCTGAAATGCTGGAGACTGAAAGTAATTCCCTTTAAAAAATTGCTTATAATAAATATCCCAAAGTCGGAGGGAGGGAGTGTACCGGATAGGGGTATGCACCAACATATCTTAGTTATAATAATTTATTTTGAAGCTCTGATATCTACATCACCCAGTATTTCCTGTGTTTTGGGAGTTTGAAAAACCATGAAAAACCAACTGAAATCAAATACAAATGAAATAGTGCTTACTTCCATCATATTGCCAGGAGTTTTCAGTATCTGATAGATGGCAAATCCTGGGATAAAAAGCATGGAAGAAAGAGCAAACATCCAGCCCACAAACTCTGCCCATGGGGGATACTTGTAGTCTCCATAACTGACTCCGCCCCACTGCGACAAGCTGAAGAAAAAGATCCCGATCATGATAAGAGGTGAACCCACAAGCCAACAAAACTTCCACCAGATGCCGGGACGACTGCCAGTCATGCTCTCAATGTTAATCCCAAACCTGTCTGTGCCGTAGAACCATGCCAAAGAGATGGCCTCGAAGAACCCAAGAAAGAGGAGGGAGACTCCACCCGACTGGTAGTCGAACAGGTTCAGCACATACACTCCACCCTGGTGAGACAACCATACAATCAAAACGAATTGATTTATTTACGAAGCAACTACAACTACAGTAAATGCTCTAATAAGCCCCCCTCACTAATAAGTCCCCTCTTTAATAAGCCATTTATCTAATAGGCCCCCTCTAATAGGCCCCCCTCTCTAATAAGCCTTCCTCTAATAGGCCCCCCTCTCTAATAAGCCCCCTCTCTAATAGGCCCACCTCTAGAGCCTCAAATTTGTAATAAGCCTCCCCCCCTCTCTAATAAGTCCCCCTCCCTCCCTTCAAAATGTGAAAAGGCCAAAAGAAATAGTAAAGTGCAATTGTGGCATTAAAAATGTATTTTATTCTCATTCTTTACATTCCCAATGTTGATCTTCATGTGGGAGGGTGTCCGAGTTTTCTTGTCTAGTTCTGATTTAAGTACTTCTGAATCAATGGCTGCTTTTGACTTGCTCGTGGTGCTATAAGTTCCAGTGACTCATTTTTATCAGGAAGTTTTAAATAAGCCCCCCTTCCTAATAAGCCCTCCTCTGGAAGGCATGAAATTTAACAAGCCCTCCCCCCAGGGGCTTTTTAGAACGTTTATGGTATGTAGGCCTTGTTGTTGACTAGTGATGCATGTACTATGGACTCCCTTCGATTTTACCCTTGTTGAAACTAGTAACTGAAGATGTAACAGGCACCCAAAACTGCTGTAAGTATAACTAAAAGAAGATGCAAATACATGTACAGTTCCAAGAATTTAAGTGGCTTGCAAACAGTATTATAGGAAATATAAGTTGGCTCCAATTTTGGGTTATGATTAGATTACTGTAGGGTTTATAGGATTTTTTGACCATGAGGAGTCTAAATCATCTGTGACACTTGCCCCCTTTCAATGCATGACTGAAGAAGAGATCCAAGAAATGTGTAATTATTCAGAACATTAATTTTATTATTCTTACCTGTGTCACATTTGAAAGCCCAATGACAAAACACAGAAGACATGCACCAAGGATGAACAGTTCTTTTCGTTTCCTCAAGTATCGAGGATATTCATCTGTGATACCAGTAATAACTGCCTCCAACATCCCAAACTAACAATAAAACAAAACAAAATTTCCTGTGGTTGGTTGTAACTCTTTAATTAATCACAAAATTACATTTGGCAGATTTTATGAAAGTTATTTTGAGAAACAATTACTAACAGTATATGTTACATATTATATATTATTATATATACACTCTAGATCTAGTATACAGAAGTTCAGTCTCCAAATCCTCTGAGCTGCACTGGCGAGTCCTCAAAGGATGAAAGAGTACTGTATGTAGACTGGTGTGTATAATTAAATTTATTATAGTTATATTATTTTCAAACACTACTGGATATTGAATTTCTTGTACCGGTAATCTGGGCCCGGTTGTATGAAGAGTGGATAACTCTATCCAGCGGATAAATCCCTATCCAGTGGATAAAATTTGCTTGTTGTCCAATCAAAATTAAGAACATGCCAATTTTATCCACTGGATAGGGATTTATCTGCTGGATAAAGTTTTCCATTCTTCGTGCAACCGGGCCCTGGTTGACTTTTTACTCAAGGTCTAAATCCTAGCTATATCCTGTAGTTTGTCCAAATATGGAAGCTGACAATTTTGTCACAGAAAATTTTCACCCAAAATGGCCAAAAATTCAAGGCAGTAGAAAACAGATATTTTTATCCAGTGTTTGGTATTAAATAAAACAACCTTTCCACTCACACTTGTTGGATATGAGTTTATATTATGATCATGCTCATATCCAATGCATATTTGTGGACACTAAATGTATAGGGTATGTTATATATGTGGTGCCAAAATGGCCCGGATTGGATATATGGGGCTAGCTTACCTGACTGTCGAGACCAAGTGTTAGAATCATGAAGAAGAACAATATTGCCCAGAGAGGTGAAATCGGCATCTGAGCAATGGCCTCTGGGTACACAACAAAAGCCAGACCAGGACCTGCAGTGGGAGAACAAGTTAAAGTTTACTCCGATATGCGATACAATGTGAGGGCATCTCCTTTTTTTGAAGGTGAGGGAGGGGATTGACCATTCATAAGTACATGACTGTATACCAACTGGAGTCCAATTTTTTCTCCATTTCTTTTTTTTTTTCATTCAATATAATTAATATATTAATTGGTTTGGCTGAATCACTGTTTAGTTCTGTGGCATTTACATGATTGAACCATTGTTGTTCAGACAACTTAGTTGCTAAGTGCTTGACACTGGTAAAATGCAAACTTTGCTCCAAAATGTTCCAAGTCTAAGTGCTTGCAAAAATGGTACACTCAAATCTCTTGATCTGATACTTTAGATGTGCTTGCAAATACTTATAACTTACCATCAGGATGCATGATTACAACTTCAGCTTCTGGGTTTTCACTGGATATTCAGATTACAAATGACACTTTAGTTTAGGGGCTGGCAAAAGGCCACTCAAATTTTCGAGGGCTGACAAGACAAGCTTTAATTTGGTAAGGGGTTCATGCAGGACAATTTATAAAATCTAAACTATTGAATAGTTTTTTTGCAATGGTATTGAAAAGGAGGTTCATTTACACCTAATTAACATACCCCCTACCATGCCCCTTCACTTCACCTGAAGTTGCAACATCTTTGATCTCCTTGTTCAGCTTGTGTGCCATGAAACCCAGAGTTGAAAATATCACAAATCCAGCAAACACACTGGTTCCACAGTTGATTATAGAAATCATAATAGCATCCCTGAAATAAAGAAACATTTAATTTATATTTCTTGACTAAGGCTTTACAGTGCAACTATGTATACATAACAAAAAATCCTATAAGGTAGTTACATGGAATTACCGTAAATTAGATAGAAATCCCACATAAAAGCCACTCCCCCTGGTTATAAGCCCATCTAACTCAGCTATCAACAAAAAATTCAGCTCCAAGCTCCTCTAATTTCCTGGATATACACTAGACTAGCTAAGTAAGCCTCCATACATGCATTCTAGTAATTTAATAATGCTTGCCATTTTATGTTCCTTGCTTCATTTTAAATTAAATTTTCAAATCAAAAGTCAGAAATTAAAGCTGCATAACTATTTCATAGTAACACTAAAAAGGTGTCAAAATTATTGTTATGTATTACTATATTAAAATAATATTACTCCAATATATAGAATTAATCCCAATTTTTGCTTTAAAATATACTGCTGATCAAAAGTCTTGAAAGCCATATTGCATATTCAGACTGTGGTACTCATACAACAGGTCTGAAAAACATGAAACTAATGTTATTTGTTAGGTGCAAAACTAATTAAATCTGTTCCATTTGTTTCTTTTTAAAAAAAAATTAGATTACTTTACCTGAAGATGTTGTTGTTGAATCTGTTGTAGCTACCAAATGCAACCAGTGACCCAAAACCAATTCCAAGAGAATAGAAAATCTGTGTGGCTGCCGCAACCCACACCTGTCAAAAATGGCAGGAGCATCTTCAATAAGTAATGTAATTATACAAGTGGCACTAGGGAGTGGAGGGAAGGGCAACAACTGAAACCCTTTGATGACTGAGCGCAGGGAAGTGTGAAGGAAACGGCTTCTGATGATCAAATTAAAAGAGACTTTTGAAATGAACTGTAAATTATAAAAATATAAAACAAAAATATTTTCAAATTCTACCAACTCTAAAAATGTCATGGAAATATAGACTCTTAACTTAACTTTTTATCGCAAAGGAACCTTGCAGAGTGAGTGATGAAAAATGTTGCTTACCGTAATTAAAAAATGATAATAATCAATGTCTTTAAAATTAGCGTGAAACTGTGGATCAAAGTATACTGGCTCAATACTAATTATGATTTACTTCCTTCAGCTTTGAATCTACAAGCATGTTAAACAGTATCAAATTCTCAAATGTCACAAGCTTACCTTTGCCTCTAACAACTTATCCCACTGTGGCTTGAGGTAATAACTGATCCCTTTGCCGGCACCTGGCAAAGTGACCCCCCTGACAAACAGAATCAGCAGGACCACATAAGGGAACGTGGCTGTGAAGTATACAACCTGGGTTGACAAATGAGAACAAAAACATTAATTAGAATTACACACTGAAATCCAGAATACTGTTCATTTTACAATACAGGTGGAAACCTAAGCCTTTGGAGATTTTTACCGAAACAGAGGAACTGAAGCTGACAAATTGCCAAACTGTTGCCAAGTTTTGACTTCAATTTGACTTTTTAAATTAAAATAATTTTTTTAGTAATTTAAGATATAGAGTGGCAGGTTTCATGTGACATGCCAAGCTGCCTGTGAATGGTGAGAACTTAAAATTTCATGCATACTTATACAACTGAACATAGCAAACAGCTCATTTTTTTAAAATTATTAGTAGAAACTGTCATCAAGAAATGAAACCCTTAAAACATATTGATGCACCACTTCTGGGGCACTTTGTTATACCCCACTCCCCCCTGGGGCACTTTGTTATCCCCCACTCCCCCCTGGGGCACTTTGTTATACCCCACTCCCCCCTGGGGCACTTTGTTATCCCCCACTCCCTCCTGGGACACTTTGTTATCCCCCACTCCCCCCTGGGGCACTTTGTTATACCCCACTCCCCCCTGGGGCACTTTGTTATACCCCACTCCCTCCTGGGACACTTTGTTATCCCCCACTCCCCCTCGGGCACTTTGTTATACCCCACTCCCCCATGGGGCACCTTTTTATACCTTTCCAGAAGACTTGACACCTTTCCACATGCAGAAATAAACGACAATCCAGCAGGCCAGGAGACAGAGAACCAGCTGCCACCTTAAATGACCAGGCTCCCCAATGCCGCTAGTAATTTCAAGAACATAGTTTCTGGAAAATGATAAAATTGTGTTTGAGTAAAATATTAAGTGCATACTCTATAGTATATATTTTCTCTTTTCCATTTGATAATGTGAAAGATCATTTCTGAATTATGCTCATCTGCCAACAAAATATTGAGTCAAGGCCAAGTGCTTAAAAATACAACAAATGTATGAAAAATGAGCACCAAGCCTCGACTTGAAGGTTTTTTTTGCGAGAAGTGGTCAGGAGCACAAATTGGAAATGGGCTTCATAATTATTTTTAAAAAGATTTACAGCAGATAATAAAAGTTTTTAAAACAGAGAATTCATAAGTGGGGGGCTTTCTTTTAAAGCCAAAATAAATCATTTATACACTCAAAGGAAAGAATGGGTTTTTATGCCCGACCCGAACCACACCTTTTTGGTTGCCAGTCAGACATGCTATAGACCACTTTCATAAATTATATGCCTCATTAACCATGAACAAAAATATTGAGTCGAGGCCACCAGGGCCAAAATACAGCAAATGTATGAAAACTTGGAGTTTGACCCTAACTTGAAGGTATTGTTTATGGTCACTGGGGCAAATTATGAAAGTAGTGTATCCACTGCACCATCAGGACTTGCACAATACTGGCACTACACAGTGAGCTTACGAGGTGAATTTAATAGCCCCAAGTTTCCCATAGGCACAAATTTTTCCTCACTGGAGTGAATCATTTTGTCCACATACCAACAACAAACAAACAACTTACTCCCAGAATTCCATTGGAGGTGAAACTGGGTCAATGACTGGCGGGGTGCAGTTCAGAGAGCTGTTTAGTCCAACTGCAGCATGTGTCATGGCATTAGTTGCATTAGCCACAGTCGCATTGCAATATTCACTTTTATCTGGCAATCTTCCTTGCCAACATTTATCAGAGTTCCATTTGTTCCCACAGTTTCTCCAAGGGACATCACTCCGAAATGACTGGAACAAGAAGAATGTGGACCAAGCGATGATCACATTGTAGTAAATGCATACTAGGAATGACACCACAATGCTTGCAAACCCCACTCCTGCAAAAAAACCATAAGCGAACACGTTAAAAAACCCCTTCAGCTGGATTTACTTGTAGCAGCATCAAAACAACAAAAGAGCAAGAATATGGCTTCTATCTGTATGGAATAGTCAAATGAATTTGGGCCTACATAAAGTGGATCACTGTCAACATCCAAATTGAGTAAAATATAACCTGTGCTATTTAATTTAAAACTCAAGTAAGAATTGAAACCTTTCATTCAATGAAGTATACATCATTGTCATAATCAATTGATTGTTGCATGTTTTCACCTTTCCATAGTGGGCAAATTGCTCCCCATACTCCAAGAGGGCCACGGCTGAAATATTGCCCAGCTGCCAGCTCCATATAGAACATAGGCATTCCACACAGCACCAACATCAGCAAGTACGGGAACAGAAATGCACCTTCGGGAACAATAATTCACAGTTACTTCAAACAGAATCAATAAGTTTCAAAGAGTACATGTATTAATTGCCTGCTATGAGGGTCAGAAAGGGGGGGGGAGTCGAGCACAGTTCACAGCAAAGAATTTCATTCCAAAATGGCAAGAAAAGCCCATATCTGCTGCGGTAAAACACTTCCCCCTTCCTTCTTGGACATAAAAAAAGTAAAACAAGACTTTTGCAATATAGTTACTAAAACCCTAAAAGGGTCTTGGCAACCTTTTTGTCACACGAAGTAGAAGACTTTGCTTTGGCAGTTTTTTATTTTATTGGAGAGAACAAAATATGCAAAACCGATCCGCCACATATAAGCACGATCAAACAAAAAGTCGCAGTCTGTTAAATGTTCAACTGTATTCTGTAAGTATGAGTCGTCTTTCAAGCACAGTCTCGTGATAAAACAACAAGGCATGCATGTAAAGTGCTTTTTAATGAATCAATTTTACCTGCAAATGGCATAAATTAAACAATGTTTTTTTATTTATCGCACCACAGTAGGTTTGTATCTTGTAGTAACAATTAATTTAGTTTCTCTCGCATGTCGGGGGGATTCCCAGAGAATTAAAAAGCAGCCATGAACTACCTAGAACAGAAGGTATTATTAGGAATATCATTTCTTGCTTCCTAGTACACTGATTAAAGTTGATTTGCATTCAGTTGTGACGCCAACAAATTATAGATATTGCCCGTTATAGATTTCACCAGTGTTTCAATTATTCAACGCTACTGGGGCACAGACCGGATTCTTTTGTTGACCCTTGTAAACTATTATTTGTCCACGTTTAAGTGGTTAAAAGCAAGAAAATTGACATTTTTAAGAGCGTATTAGCGACAGATTCTAACAAGACGGACAGCTAGAATATGTGAATCCCGTCTAAGCACTTCAGTTGCCACGCACCGGTCTCCATGCATCTGATTTTAAAAAGGTTGTAGTTTTAGCATAAAGTTATCGGTCCACGCAACCCATTCATCCACAGAATGAAAGCATAATTTCAAACGGTTTTCTTCGCCCGGCACAACTGTAGAACAGTTGCCGCCTGGACTCTATTTAACATTAAAGTCAGACAATAAACCAAAATTGGCAAAAACTTTTTAGATGAATACTGTGCGAGTAAAACGGCGCGGTTGTTTTGAAGCAAAGAAAGTGAAAAGCTTACCTCCTCCATTCGCGTAGCAGAGATATGGAAACCTCCAAACATTTCCCAGCCCCACGGCAAAACCGATACAAGAAAGAAGAAAATCTGCCTTATTTCCCCACTTTTCTCTTTCATCTTCAACTAATACGGTCACTTCGCCGTCGTTAACTTCGATGTTGTCTGAACTTTCGATCGGTCTTTTTTCGTTTTCCGCTGACTGTCCGTTCACGTTAGTGAGCTTTTCGTTATCTCCGTCCATTTTAGTGCAAAGAAATAAAAATGAAAACAAAGTCGCTCTTAAAGAAGTTTTGGCGCGCTTGCCTTTTTGATCTCTTGTGTGTGCATGTGCTCTACAGTGTTTTCATAGTGGATTCGATTCAGCCACGATGCGAACTAGCGGGAAATTATACATGCCACGTGAACAATTCAAACAACGCCCTGATTGGCTGGCTGCCACTGTCAACAAACATTTGTTGCTTCAAATACATATTCAGTGCTGAAACACAATCAAATTGTTTAAGATAAAATATATTTAATATGTTATGTTCCAAAAATATGGCTGAGACTCTGAAATAATAACGTTTCGTGTCTTACTTGCAAATGAAATCTATCACAAATTTCATTTCAAATCAAAGTGAAAGCAGTTTTTAAATTGAATGGACCATTTCCTGTTTTGCAGCTAATATATTGGACCTTGGACATTTTCTAAATTTTAATACCGATATGTATGGAATCAGGTTGGATCCAGAAATTTCGGTAAGGGCAGGGAGCCGCAATTCTGGAAAGGGGGAGCTGTAGATCTGTTACCCGAAAACGTTTTTCCAGTGATTTCCTTATCAAATCTTTCCAAAAATTGTCGACGAAAGGGATGGTAAGATGGGCCCTATACTAGTATATCATATAGGCCCCTTGGCTTCCATGAGAAAGAGATGGCGACGGAGTAATTAACTGACCCGTGATAACGCATTAAATCAAGCCCAAGGCTAAAAACCCAGAACTGGTTGGTTGTTTCTAGCTATGAACTCATGGCGTTCTGGTGTTCAACCACCCATTTCCACCCTCGCTTGTCAATATCAAGTATACAGTGTATGAGAACTGAATTGCATCAACCTCGATCAGTAAGAACGATCTTTTGTTTGGCGTTGCGTAATATTAAAGCTAGCGTGTTCGAACGAAACGCATTGCTAATACCTTACCTAAAAGTATTCATATCTAAACGAGTGAGAACATTTGCCACGACAACCTACTCTACGAAAAGCGAGAAACGTCGCGAGTCATTGCGGCGTCGCGTGATGTTAATATTTATAAGTATGCTTTGTAAGTTTGGAACGCACGCTAAATGTCATACTTTATCAATTTTTAATATGTAATGGTTGATCGACTGTTGTTGTTTTTACTGTAATGTGATGTGATGAAGGTAAATGAAGTTTCCGGCTGATATTTCATGCTGTGAACATGTTCTTAAAAAGATGCCGCGTATATTATTTTATAATGTATTATCAAAGAAAGTATTATCGAAGAGTACGAGTTTTAAAAATCAAAATCGTAAGTTTTTTTTTCTTGGATTTGCGCATGCTCAAAATTTGTTGACAAGAAAACTAAGTTTTCAAGCCATAATATCTATAATAAGGAGCAGATCCAAAAATTTCGGAAGGGGGGGGGGAAGATGGAGACGG
>JAOBYE010546749.1:0-12763 GCA_025403585.1 Parazoanthus swiftii
CTCTGTCTGTACTCCGTTTTACGGGTGTTTAAAGCTAAAGCTACACGGACCAGAAAGAAAGTCGAAACAAATCCGTTCCGCACGGTAGCCACTTATAAATACGAAGTATGTTTTTTGTTTGCCTAGGACTAGGTTTTATGGTTCCAGAAATAAGTTTGAAATGAAAGTGAAAATTGGTGGTTTGGTGAGTTAGTAACAGGTAATAACATCAGCTATTTTGTTAAGATGACAACGATGATGATGATGATGTCGATGACAATGGTTATCAACATGAAAAGGACAGTGATGATGAAGATGATGATAGTGGCGATGATGATAATGATGATTCTGGTGACAACGAAAACATCAATGACGAAGAGGACGAAGATGGAAAAGAAAAACAGAATGATAGTGACGAAAATGAAAACGACAGCAGCGACAAACAGCCTAACCAGAATGACAAAGATATCGTAATAATAAGAGATTCCACAAATGCAGCTACCAGAAGTATTAGAACCCATCCCTTTGAAGAAACTGAACTAAGCGCAATTGCGCAGGGAAGAAACAATATAGTATTTGCCAGCAGTATGAAACCCAGCCAGTTCTATACCCAGAAAATAGAAGGAAAGGAAACAAGAGGAGAAGATAGAACGAACCAGTAAGTAATAACTATGGCCACGATGCCCTTTATTTGTTTCATACAGCAAGTAGTTTAAAACAACTTAACGGTGATTATAGTTACACTCTAGTGTCACGGAGCTGTTAAAACTGTTTACTGAGAGCCGTTAATGAAACGACAAACGTGTGATTTAAAGGCATTACAGTGCTGTGGTAATGTTTGCTTAAATATGGGGGCTTATAAATGGTGGGCTTATAACTATATAACAGAGGGGCTTATACATTTGGGGCTTGCTTGTATATATATGGAGGGCTTAATAAAAAGGTAAACGTATATATTGGATTCTTATATATTCGGGCCTTATATATGGTGGGCGTATATATGGGGGCTTATATATTGGGGGGCGCTTGTACAATGGAGGCTTTTGTGTAGAGGGTTATGTATGGGGGTTTATTTATGGGGGTCTTAATGTGGGATTTTACGGTCATAAAATAATGGTGGTATTGACACTGCAGTTACAGTGATTGTGGAATGGCAGTGTTGTGACCGTTAGCAAGCTGTGACAGTAATGATTTTGTTACGTACATTTGCTGTTGTATGTACCACATCGTGGCCCATCCTGTACAGTAAGCGCAGCACAAGACACAAATGAATACTTAACCAATGCATAGCCTTAGACAAAATACGGCAAGCAAACCAAAACTCCTGCCAACAGTGCTTGAATAATAATGTGTTACGCATCAACGAGGATTAAAGGAGAAGCAAAGAGTGGAATGAGAGTGAAATGAAAAGAAGAGGGATAGAGAATTCAGTCTAGCAAGTTAATTTTAAACAAATTTAGACGAAGGTACCAAAACGTTCAACATATATAATCGAAGACACTCAAGTTTTTCAAAATATTTGGTTTGGATACCCTCTTAGAGATATCCTTTAAAATATCGTCTTGAAAAAACGTTCATATTTGAAGTAAAAGTCTACTGACTGCCATTATTGTTTCCACTTCGTTGTTTAGCATAAACTGAGAATAAATGGAAAATGGTAAATAAAACTTGTTTTGCTATGTAATTAATAAACTTAAAACATGTTGATTTTTGAAGAAGAAATTTTAACTGTATTTTTCAAGGAACCAAATACTAACCGAACAGAGCTTGCTCTCTGCAAGAGTTTCAAAAATTGTCATTTTTTAACGATGGAAGAAATTAATTTAAAGAGTATAACCCATCCCCGGAAATATGAAAACCCAAGGAGGTTGAATATTTGAAAACGTTTATTGGAATATTAAGTGTTTTTGCGGAAACAGCAAATGCAATGTTTTGCTTCAGTAAATTGCTTTAAAAATTAACTGGAAGATAATCTTTTATGTGTCAAGTATATCACCTAACAGAAATATCTGAATTTGTTAATCTTTATAGACTTCTGGATGTTTGGACGAAAAAAAGTCAAGTGAGGAAATTAAAGGGTACAACTGGAATTAAGGTACCGGTGAGGAAGTAGTAAATTTAAGTTAAGTAAATTAAGTGTAGTTGTGGGGATAAGACAGTTGGAACATCATTTCGGTATGACATCGGTTGAATTTTGGATCGGTTAACGCTAAAAGGAGCATTTAGCATTGCAACAGTGATAATATACATGAAAACGGCAAGCAGAAGCACACTCCTTTCATAAAGTTTGTTCTATAACTGTTTTAACGAACTGCAGCTATCCTTGTGGATGATTTATTTATTAACAGGTGCCTCTGTTCTTGATTGACATTATTCCCCATTAGGTGTTTGTACTCAAGTTTGTATGCTAGTAAAAATTTAGTATGACATGTGTCCCAACCTACAAACTCGTTTAGAAGCTTAAAGCTTGAGTGCATAGAATAGTCAAATATTTGTATCTCGGAATGACTCAACCTATAATTTCCAGGTTTATTTGTTAACTTTAAATTGTTTGTATGGATTAAAAAGTCTTTGGTTTATATTTGTCAACGAAACTAAAGCTAAGTAATTCCGCTTGGCTTGTTAAGCTGAGGACCAGATATGTTGTGACCGTGAGTCCTAAAATAAATAACTATCCGAAGTTTCACTGACATGATTATTTTCAGGGATACGGACCTCGTCCCTACCAAATCAGAAGTCCAGAGAAGTCCACAAGAACAAGGCAGAAACACTAACTTGGCGGCTGAAACAATCTGCACTCAGAAACACGACACCAGCATCTACTCTGAAGCAATTTATACTTTTAGCGATTCAGTTAAAGTTTTTCTCTCTTAGATAAACTTAACAGTTCATCCGCTAGCTAAAAGCAAGATTAATAGAAAATGTCAAGAAATGTACAGCAGTACTTATCAACTATTTTTCTCCAAGGCTGTGACTTGTTTACGTGTTTTTATGGTACCAACAAAGCGTTGACGCGGGATAAAACGGCAAAAAAACCAAATCTAACCTTCTCAAGACATCTTTGAGAAGGTAACAAAAAATACTTGGGTACAAGAAGAGAAGGAATTCCAAATGAAACATGCCTATATATTGTCTTGCCAATCACACTGTTTTAAAAACTGCCTAGTTTTGAGAACGTGCCAAAAGCAAACCTCGGGCAAATAGACTAAGTAAGAAATGAGAATCTTTACTCTTGATAGCAAAGAAATTGTATGCTGTATGTTGTAAACATTTCCTGCAGGGACCAATTTGGTAATCACACCGTCTTTTAGGCAGAGCCGTTCCGTTCGGTGTAACCAGCTCAAACTTTGCTCGAAGAGCAACACGTTCATTTAGGTACATTTGTGTATACAGAACGCAATTAAAATGTAAAACTTGACTCAAGCGACCGTAGGAGCTGGATGGGTTGAGTAACACGTGAATTGGGCAAAAGCGTTTTTGAATCAATGTGAGGAATTGAGTCTGAGAGTTTGCAAGAATCGCACTACGAACTTACCAGACGATCGGCAGTTTCGCACGTGACCTCAGTAAGCCAATCAGAGCGCGTCTCCTCGATTTGGCATATGGCACCATCCCAAAAAGCAATTCGGCCAAAAAAAGCCCCAGACACACGAGTCGTGATTCTGGAATTTGAAAACCGCGCGCGCAAGGAGTTGTTGGATGGTGCTATATGCCAGAATCAGTCCAGCGTGCCTTACGCGCCTAGTCCGTTCACCTGGTATGAGAACTCTCTTCTGTTCTCACAAATATTCCTTGAGCTGGTGAGCGTACGTACAAGAGCCGATAAGTTACCGATAAAACAAGAGCGAGAATTTGAATTCTCATCAGTACTTATGCGCGTTTGAGTTTGACTTATGGAACCGTACATGCTCGTATCCAGATCCTACGCGGCGTTAGCCAAACGAAGGAGTATGGCCGTGTCGGTAACGGAAGCCCGAAATTCCGGCTGTGACTACTGCTCCGTATTTTTGTACATCACTCTCCATTATGCACTGACGAAGATCGTTTATTTTTTCAAAGTAGCCATAGCTAGGCAGTACTTACTCTTCCGCGGGCCGCGAAATGAGTAGTTTTGCTTTCGACTTTAATTAACAATGTTTTTGGCCGAAGCCCGCTTGGGCTCTTTGTACGAGAATGAGAATGGGACAGTTTGAGAGTACCGACGGACATAAGGCACGCGGTTTTTTTGGCACCAAGTAGACGGAAGACGATAACGAAACATCAAACAAAGTCCCAAAAATAGTAGACAATCATATGAAACAAAGTGTAAAACCATGGCTATAAATTAATCGAGCAAAGCGTAGAGGCAAAAGTCAGACATGCCAAAACAAACATAAATATATCATCAGCAACTAAGAGAAACACCATAAATACACCTTACTATATTGACCCGTTCGGTCCACTAGTTTACCTGTAGCAAAGTTCACGAGGTTCACTTGATCTACACGCTCAGCGGGTACTGTCAATAAAACCACCCAATAAACACAAATAATTTACTAAAAATGCTTCTGCAATGGTTCTGTCATGTTATCTTATTAAACTTTTACCTTTGTCTGTCAAATGCTCTTCTTTTATGATTGTCGGAATCTTTGCTTTCGAATCTAGTTTTGAAAATCAAGGCTTTGCCAATTATCAGAACAACTTGCGTAGCTCCCTAAAACAACGAAAATTGAACTTGCTGGTGGTATATTGATGCAGCTGGAGAAAATACTATGAACCCTCAATGGTAAGTGCAAGTCTTTGTTTGATCTACCAATTGCATTCTTTAACTTCAGTTGAAATTTCTAATACGTTTCAGCGCCTGTGTAAGTTTGCTCAACATCAAAACTTTTCAGTCAGGTTACTCGATAGCACGCCCAGGATACTCGATGCATATGTTCTATAGCTAGACCAACAAATTTAAGTATGTACCTTCTGATAAACAACAAGCCAACTTTAACAATATGGCCTTGTTACGGTAAACATACCACAATGAGAAAACAAACTTAAGAAGTACTGCGCTTCTTCCCTAACGTGGAGATTGTGTTCTCTTTATAGGAGTTGCCAAATTTGAAGTAATGCTCTGGAAAAATGCGAACAGTTTCAAGAAGCGGTAAATTAGGCCACACTCTTCTTCCGGTGGCGTTGCTTTTTGTTTTTGGCGTCGGCTTTACTTCCGGATATTTCAACAATACATATCTGAGGCAAGGTAGGGAAAGTATTGAGCAACTTAGGATCTTAAAAATTGCCAAGTTCTCTATAATATTTTAATTTCCGCTGTGGAAACACTACACCTTTTTATTTTTCAAAAAGTTGAAAATGAATACATGCTTAGAGATTTTACTTAGTAAGTTTGTGGGTTTCCTACTGTCTTTAGAGTCTTCTAGGTTTCAGACTCTTTCTTTGACCTCTGCCTTCGGGACGTAGTTCAAAACGCCCCGCTGGCATAGAACAAATATGAGTCTGAACCTGATAGCCGAAGAGACAAGGTTTTGTTTGTAAAAAGCTGCTCAGATCAGTTCTTGCAAGTATTCAAAAAAAATTTCTCTACAGAACTTTAAGAACACCTCTTTCAAGCTTTTTGAAGGAAAACGTGATCTTACCTCAACAAAGCTCGTTGGTTTCCAAAATTAACCAATGCTAATTGACTAACCTTCTATAAATGCAGTTTGCTGTTTTATTGGACTCCAGGGCCTCTTGATTCTTACTCTGCACTCACTATTTCCTCGGGCAACCTGCACCTTAAGTTAGAAAGTCATCTGTTCCAAATGGAACACTTATCAAACTGAACAAGTTTTATAGTGCATTTTTCTCGCATTTCGCCATAGCAAATGAAGGGGAGCTCAAAGCCGCCTTAAGACAAATGATAGCCGACTTTCATAGTCTCGGTAAGCATCTGTTTTGTTTTCAATTAAAACGTGAATTGTTTTAGGACGGAAAACTCCACCGACAGGACTTTAGACTTGAACCGAGGCGGGGAAAGGGCTGGTAGTAATAGCCATGATGCATTATCAGTAAAATGCAGCGTTTTTCAAAATTATGAAGTGTTGGTTGCAAAACCTTAGTTCGTATTCGCAGCTAATTTAGTTGACATTCATGCATGGTTAAATAAGCATTCCATTGCTATTATTAAAATCAGTGTTTTCTAAAAACGTGATACATCTTACATTTATTTGTACTCCTTCAGTAGAATCTCTGAACATTGCTTATTTGCATTTTTCTTATAGTTTAATTTTTTTCTTAAAAAAAATTAAAACCAAGGGCTGATTTTACAGGAAAGATTTGATCTATTTCTCTGTGCTTTTTTCGTTAGAAATTGTAGATAAACCCTCAAACCAGATCCAAGGGTTCCCCAACAATGATCGTCCCTACCCCGTCCAGCAAAATAATGCTGAACCAAATGCTGGTGCAATAGGTGCCCAGGTCCCCAGCGACAAAGCTGTGGGAGCGGGTAGTCCCCAGCCAGTGGTAAATGCTCTGCAGAACCTTACACACTTTCTGAACAACGAACAGGGAAATGTCAACCAAGGTAGGTCCTCTGCTGCAACCCTACAACCGTTTATTTACATTAACATGAAAACCTGTAAGGTATGTATACACGATAATGATTATTGTACCTTTTCATATATTGTCGAAAAAAGTACGCCAGAAATTGTTTCAATTATACTTCCATGTATGTAATCCAATACATTCCATTCTGGGCTTGTTAAAGCTTTTTGCATAATAATTTTTAACTATCTCTGGCTGGATTTTGCAAAAGGTGCCTTGACCGCGGCAAGATTATACAGGGATCACAGCCCGGCCCCCTCCCCCCCATCCAACTAACCTCTTTTAAGCGTAAATCTTTAAATATCCTAAACATCCTGGACATTTTCAAACAAAGCGAAATCCAGAGAGCCGCTAACGTGTCTGCTAATCGATTTAGACCAGAAACGATAGGTGCAAGTCGCATGTTTTCAACAAAACCTGAGGTTGACCGGAAAAGGCTCTTCAAATCACGCTGCAGTACAACGTTTCAACTAAAAATTGTGAGCAATGTAAAATTGATGAAGAAAAACCATATGACTCAAATGAAAGATCTTGAAATTCCCTGTCTTTTGAGAAAAAGCGCATCAAATTTCCAGCAGGCAGACCGAACTTACGGCGGTTTGAAGTTAGGCGATTTTAGGGGAAAATGAGGCCTATTTATTTCAGCAGACACCTTTTGCAAAATCCAGCCAGATATACACAATGTAGAATTCAATCAAGTTATTTTGTTCTTTGTGCAAACAATTTACACGATGTTTTACTGCACAGGTTTCATTCATTGTGTTAAATGATTTTCTTGCTTATTGTAATTGAGAGTCCTTGAATGTCTTTGGATTAGGGTAATTCAAATAATCAATTATCATTATCATTAACATCATTAACATCAAAACATTATTGTTTTTATTATTTTTATTTTCACTATTCTTTTTATTCTTATATTTATCATCATCATCATCATCTTTATCTTGTTTATTGTTATTGTTGTTGTTGTTGTTTTTAATATTACTTACTGTTATTATCATCATTAATTTTTTATTGTTATTATCAGTTGATGGCGGGTTCACACAGTGGACGGGGTGGTCGAAATGTCCAACTGAGTGCGGCAGGACAGCTCTGAGGTCACGTGAACGTTATTGCACGAACCCAGCTCCTGCGAACGGCGGGAAAAACTGTGAGGGGCCCCGGTTCCAGTTGAAACTCTGTGCTTTGAAGAACTGTGTTGGTGAGAACTTTATTAAATGAGCAACCTTTTTTTGAGGGAAAATTAAAAGAAAAGTAGTTACTTTTCTGCTGAAAAAGTGGTTGAAACGTTAGGTAATATTTGTGTTTTATAAACAAATAAATAAATAAATAAATAAATAAATGTGATGTGCTGTAATGATAATAATCTTCAAGTATGAAGACGAAGAGGAGAAAACGTATTGTTTAGTTTAGTTTAACTGAAGTAGGCCCTTTCTCTATGGTCATCACCATCGACAACATCATTTACTTTGCTTGAAGTCGCGCTACACGAGACTGTTTACTCCTTTAGCAATACTTTGCTAATGTACTGAGAAAAAATTTCGGTTATTTTTTTCAAATTATTTTTATTTTTTAAGGGTTAAACTTTACAGTGAATAGAAAGTAAGCCAATATAAAGTAACATTAAAGGGAACAGAAATTACAATATTTAACGCAGAAAAGGAGTAAACAGTATTGCAGTACATTTATATTAAGTATTCAAATTATGAAGGGGAAGCCAAAAAAGGAAATGAGCATGCTCCATTTGTCATTGAGGGCTGCAAGCTTATTTAGCAGACGTTTACTTCCTCTGATTTGATATAGTTGATGGCGGCTTTACCACGTGGACGGCCTGGTCGCACTGTTCAAGAAAATGTGGACAAGGAGTTAAAATGCGTCATAGATACTGCACCAATCCAAGACCTGCTAATGGTGGAAAACCTTGCAGAGGGAAGAAAAGAGTGATGAAATACTGCACTGGCAAAACCGGTTGCATGGGTGAGTATATGTGTATATTGCAGTGTTGTTGACAGTCCAATGCGATTCGTCGGCGGAAATCACACGAGTATCTTCATGTAACCTGCGCATGTCAAACCCTGACTCCTTCTTTCCCAAACCAAGGTTAATTGTTTTCTTGTATCAAACCATTTCAGATCTGACGCAAAAATATATTCTGCGATATTATAAACGTTAGGTGACACATGGAGTATTGACTGCAAGTGTCTGTGAATACGGTGTTTTATTTAGTTTGCGAGCCCACGAGCTATCCAGCAGCAGGTACCAAAATGTACAAGCAGACGAGCAATTTTTGAAATTTTTCAAACAAAACTTTAATTTCTTATTATTGCCTGTTTTTACCTCTGAAGGACTAGGAGGAAAGTTATAGCTACGATTTATATATTTATCATCCAACTTTAGTCGGCGGAGTACAAAAAACCTATATTTAGGCATGGAGCGAGTGCAAATATCCTACGATAATTGTACAGCAGAAGTAATTTTGTATGCGCATGCTTGTTCGCTAGCCCCACAAGCGTTTCTTTATGAGTTAAAACAATATTCGTGATAAAAAGGAGAGAAAAACCTGGATAATGAATCCCTTACTAGAGAGTTTTAGTGAGTAATATTGGTGGACATTTTTACTTGTCCTTTGTATAAAAGTACTACACGTCTTGAAAAATTATCAGCCTGTACTATACACTGAACTGTCTAATGAGATATAATATTTTCAGATCCGGACCAGAGTATAGTTGACGTTGACCCCAATGCGGTGTGTGGTTACGACCCCTGTAAGGTGGTCAAGTGTTTCAACATGCCATACGCAAACTGTCTTAGTGATTTTAGATGTAAAGCCGTCTTCTTTGATTCAGATGAGAAAAAACTTGACGTATGTAAAGGTGGGTAAGAAAACAACAGGATCATGTTCATCGAGACAACATTTGCCTAGCGTCAAATGCCTTTTTATTTTATCAAATTATTCATTATATTAACTTTTTTTATAATGACTCAAATCCTACCACTTGATACTAAAGTTATTCTAGGTTGCATTCAGTTTATTTTGTCGATGGAGAGAGAGAGAGAGAGAGATGATGATGATGATGATGATGATGATGATGACAACTTTATTTAACCACGGTAGTTTCTTCAATTAAATTACATTGTTTTTCAAGAAAGCCGTTAAAAGTATACATACAAATTAATTTACATGTTATATAAATATACAGAAGACAATTAAAAATCAAACTTGGCAATAGAGAATTTAAAACGCTTTAAACTATCAACATTCCGCTAATTGTCAGAGGGCAAACTATTCCATGATTTGGCTCCACCGAAAGAAAGGCTGCGCCTTAGAAACTCTCTCTGAGGTAGAGGGAGCTTCAAATCTACGGCAGAAGAGCGCAAATCGTACTCGTGGAGCTCCTTAGATCTTACGAAAAGATCCTTTAACGAATTTGGAGCATTACCCTTCAAAATGTTGTACTGTAATGTACTTTTTTGTTTGTTTCTTCTCATTTCAAGATTATCCCAGGCTATTTTATTTAAAATCTTGCACGACCTCACTTCATATGGGAAGTTAGTTATTATGCGGGCAGCACGATTTTGTAGCACTTGTAATTTGTCTTTTAGCACTAGACCGCAATTTCCCCATATAACACTGCAGTAGTCAAAATGAGGAAGCATCAAGGCATTATATAAAGATATGAGCTGCTCAGTGGGTAAAGTGTCTCTAAATATACGAAGAATTCTTAGACCCCTCAGTACTTTGGAGATAAAAATATCATTAATGTGTCTATCCCAGCTCAGCTCAGCATCAATGGAGACGCCCAGTAACTTTGCTTTAGTTACTTGCCTAATTGTTTTCTGATTTAATTTGATATTTGGATTGAACGCTAACTGGTTGAGTTTGCAATTAGAAGCAATTACCATAAACAAGGTTTTTGTTTCATTCGCAGCTAGCCTGCTTTTAGAGAGAGAGGCAGACAGACAGACAGACGGACAGACGGACGCACAGACGGACGAACAGACAGACAGACAGACAAACTGCCGACTGAACGTACCGCAGGTAGATGAAAGTTGTGTCCAAGACAGATACACAGAAAAACATCATTAATATACTTGATTAGGCAGGATTTTGGGCACTAGCAAATTTAAAATTGGTTGAATATTCCAAATCAAGTACTTCTGCTCGTAATCATCACTGTACACTTATACCTCAGGTGACCAGCTGTATCTGAGCGTACAGCCTGAGCGAGTGTGCCGGTTTGACCCCTGTAAGTACACCACGTGTATGGGGCAAGCAGCTGCCAAGTGTGTCGTCAACACCAAGTGTCACCCCGTTTTCCTCGACACCTTTGGCAAGAGACTGAGCTGTAAAGGTCAGCAAAGACTGTTCAAAGCTAAACCAGCGTAGAACTATCGGGTGCTAGATCAGATGGGCCCTCGCTGGTAAATTGAGTTACTTGAAACGGACGTTATTAAAACTGGGAACAGGAAACGGTCAATTCGAGTCGGGGAACGGTCAATATGAGTCGGGGAACAGTCAGTATGAGTTTAAAGGTGTGAAAAATTACAAGTTTTTTGAAGGCTTGGGGATTTGAACAACTAAGAACGTCAAGCATTGCTGCAGATATTGTAATTATTAACCGTTTGCCATCCTCGGTGACCCAGGGGCGGTCCGTCAGGGCCGCAAAAAATCAGGGGCCAAATCGCCCGACTGACTGCCCGTGGGTCTCCGAGGATGACCGTTTGCCGACTCATGTTGATCGTTCCCCGTTCCAGGTTTTAGTAACGTCCACTTGATACTGCAGATTTTAGGTCAGTAACACGATTATCACTTCTAAAACTGTTGCTTACAAAAACTAGTTCATTTGATTTTATCAAAGTATATATTGAACATAATGATCTGACTATAAATATGTTTAACCAGCAGAATTGCTGAGAACCAATGCACTAAGAAGATCATCGTTTTATGAGTAAATGTAAATAGTTCAGTTGACGCTTCAGATATATCAGTTATTTTCCGGATATTGAAATACTGAACTTCATACTCATAAAATTTCTATGTCTTTTAAGCATCAAATAGTCTTGGTTTTTGTAGACTCACTTCTGTTCATAGGACATAATTATTAAGGCCCTGTCCACACTAATGCATTTTCGTTTGAAAACGCAGACATTTCGTTGCGTTTTCGCCTTCCGTTCACACTAACACGCTCGAATACGCTCAGCGTATTCGAAGAAAACGCATCGATTTGAAAACGCTGTTAAAAGTGAAGCCAAATAAAAACGCATACTTAACGTTTTAGTGTGGACAGCCGAAAACGGAGACTTTTGAAAACGATGACATCAGTCACTCATTTCCAGGTCTCACGTCGCCAAAATGGAGCGTGCGCAAATTGGTGTTTAACGTCACACAACGCACGATCATCGTTTTCGTGTGTTTTGGTGTGGGCAGTCGAATACGCTATGAAACGGTAGTGTGAACGTGGATCGATGGATACGTTTTCGGTCATACGAAAACGCAGACATTTGAAAACGCAACAGTGTGGATAGGGCCTCAACCCAGTCGCTGCTCCTTACTACAGTTTCTTATTCAGGCGTTTTCAAGGTCCCTGCGCGGTATATCTGTGGTTCGGACCCCTGCAATGGGGCATTGTGCCAACCTGAGCCCACTGCAAGGTGTTTGGTGGATCACACATGCAAACCGATATTCGTTAACTCTCTTGATATGAAAATGAGAGAATGCACAGGTGCGTTACAAGGCAACATACACATACTGATCCTGTAGGTTGACTTCCACTATACTGGAAACAAATCTAGGTAAAAATAGTTCAACCTTAAATTGGAACCACCTTATCCTTCACGACAGGATCAAGCAATATTTTACTCAGAAGCATTTCTTAATTATGCTACTTAGTTATACTACAGTTTGAGTGTTTCAGCGCTATTCAGCCATTCTTACCTTTTCCTTATTCATCCTAAACAGAGTATTGTATCATGTCATATCGCGTTGTGTTTTAAAAATAATATTGGATTTGCTTGGATGGTATAGTGTGGTATTGAACATGATATATATTGTGTTGTGATATAAAACAAAAAGATAAAATAACAAAATGCTGCAAACACTGTACCGACAAAAGTATGAAAACAAAATATATTTATATCGATTTTGAAGACAATATATATTATATATATATATATATATATCGATTTTGTCTTCATACTTTTGTCGGTACAGTGTTTG
>JAOBYE010546860.1:0-12763 GCA_025403585.1 Parazoanthus swiftii
TTAGCGTGCATCTATCGAGTTATGGATGCACGCGGGAAGTTGGGAGAGCACGAGAGAAGCGTTAGAGTGGCACGAGGTGAGGCCGAGTGCTTCTCTTTGCTCAGTCTCGAGTGCTCTCCCAACTTCCCACAACTCGATAGACGCACAACCAAAGTATGGACCATTTGGCATTGCCTCTGCCAATTTACTGAATAGTATTTATAAGAAAAAATTACACGTAAGCTGATAGCGTACAAAATTCTCCTAAACCTTTCTGAGCGTTTCTATTGGTTGAACGCGAGCACGCGATTTAACAGACGCACGGGCGTGCGTCTATCGAATTATAGATTCACGCTCGCGCCATACAAAAACACGCGAAAAATTGCCAGCTATGTTCTAATATTAATTAGACCACAATATTTTTGTCATGTATACATATATTCTTGGGTTGCATGTGACGTCATAGCCGCCATGTTGGTGTACAATAACAATAGAGTTGCAATTACTTTCTTTTGTTGTGTCAACCAACATGGCCGCCATTGTCTTTTGAGTCTCTGGGGATTGAGTGAAACCCAGCAATACTGAATAAAATACGGACCATTCGGTCTTCTGGAGTTGGGGCTGAAATAGGGTGGAGATGGGATGAGATGGGATTGTCTGGGCTAGGCATGAAGCTCGTGGATGGAATGGGATGGCTGGATGGGGATGGGGTGCTGTTGAATGGGATGGGATGTGGTTGATCATGTAGAGTCGGGTTTCGGCTACCGATTCTTAATAACGTGCGGGTTTGTGCATAATCCTCTTCTTACTCTATTAAGGTAAAACGTGTCAATTCTTTTCAGGAATCTTTCCATGAACCCACTGCGCACCTGGCTTGGAACAGAGTCACGCCATCTTAAGTCACTTACTACCCTTGACGTGACAGGTGTAACACAATGGATCCCTAAAACCAACGTTTTTAGACTTCCTCGCCTTACAAGCATAACAGGAGTGTATTTGTCTCGTCAGTGTCAAGGTTGCAGTCTCGTGCGGCGGGAAAAAACGTTTGAAAAAAGTTTGTATTTTCGAACTGCTGTTTCCTATGTATGTACAAAGAAACAATGCTACTGTGAGATGAAAAGAAACAATTTGACTGTAGTAGAGTTTGCAAAAGAAGACTTTGTTTTTCGTTGCGACCACAAAAAGTTAACGAACGACTGTCATAACTCCCTGAGAAATACAACAAAAATCGACAACTGCTGTAGTTTGTTTAGAACACTTAATTTCATTCAACTTCCATTAGCAGTTGCGGGAATTTTTTTTAATGGAATTGTTATAGCTGTTTTCTTATCCTCACGAAAACTTCGCAGAAATGTCACTATGCTTTTGTCATTCAATATGGCTATTGGAGATGCATGTATTTCTCTTTATTCAATCTCCTTATTTAGATTGATCCATAATTCAGCAACTTCAGAAATTTATGATGTTGACTGGGAAGAATGTTTCCCTGCCGGATCATTTTTTCTTCTCGGCTTGTTCCTTTCTGTCCCTACTTCTTTCTTGCTAACATTGGAAAGATATCTAGCGGTGGAGTTTGGTTTAAAACCCAATTTTCGTTTAAGGCTACGCTCAACAATTTTGCTTCTGCTACTAGATTGGCTTGTGTCTGTCAGTTCAATTTTGTACGTTGTTAGTCTTAAGCTCTTTGGTTCACCTCAAGCCATGTGCCTATTAGCAAACTTAAACGGCAACAAACACAAATTTCCGTTAACAGTTTTTTATATAGGCACTGGAATGATGCTATACCTCGCCACAATCCCCATGTACTGGCGGATATACTTGGTGTTCAGAAGATCAGGTCGGCAGGCGGGTATTGCTAGACGCCACTCCTCTCATACCAAGAGAATTGCCAGTCTAGTCATCACGAACATCATTTTCTTTTTGTTTCCCATTCTGTTGCGTCTGGTATTCTATTTTGCTTTTACAAAAGATAAGTGGAAGCACGGTGCCATTCACGAGAAAATAGCAAACTGGGTATTGGTATTTGCACTGAATATAAACGGTGTGGCAAATCCTCTTCTGAATGCTTACCGCAATGGTAAGTTTAAGAAAGCCTTCAAAAAGCTCTGCGGAATTTAGTTTGTTAATGCGTTTAATTTCTTAACCAGCTGCCCTATTTCATTAATACTTCACAAGCTTGTCAATGAAATGAATAAAGATCGCTGCTCCTGAGCTGCAAAGTTTCATGTTTTAAATAAACCCAGCTTTCAACTGGTTCCTTTAAACGATAGGAGCAGGTTACGTAAAGCTTAACTCGGAAGAACCTTGTTTTGTGGCTTTCAATCGAGTAAAAATGTCTGTTTGAAGTCAGTTTGTCTCCTCCAATGCATCAGCAACACCTTTTTTTGCTCGCAAAACCGTTAACTATTGCATGGTGTTTTAATACCCAAACAAATCAGGATTACTAGAATAAGGTTTTTACTTCGTTCAGAGAGAGAGAAAAGAATAGTGTTCATATCTGTAAGGAGTTTGAAAAATTGTAAACAAACCGTGGAATACAAGAGACAGTCATAATCAAAATAAGACTTTGTTAGAGCTCATCTGAGAATCATGGAACTTTAGAGGAGATAGAAAGTGTTGGCGACCTCAACAATATTTACATTAGCGCCATCTCTATCAATACTGCTGTGCTACATTGTAATTAACAAGATCATTGCTACTGTATTGTAACTAGTAACGTCAGTTAATATTGAAATAATCATATTGCAGCGAACAGGCTCAATTGTCTAGTTTAATATATTTGCATGAAGTAAAAACTTTGTATAGTAATCTGGTTATGACGCCACCGACATTATTAGTCCTTCATCTTTCAGATCTCTCAGCGAAGATCATGGATTTTCTTTGACCTCAGAAATTGCAAAAAAGAAACTGAAAATGGATAATTGATTCAGAGTCAATAAAACAAATTGTTCGTTTGGGTTTTAATTCAGTGGCAAAAAATACCAAGCGAGTGAAAAACGGATCAGGGAAATCGTATTTTGATAAATAAAAAAAGAAAAAAAAAGAAAAAAAATGCAGTGCTATGTTACACACATTTAACCACAACTCCGAGCACAAGTGTTAAAAATCCTGACAGGAATGCCGGCCAACACGTTATTTACACCAGCATAACCGGTGGGCAGAGGATTTCCACGCTGCTTCTTCTGAAGAACTCTTACTGCTTGCCTTGAAAACTACATGTAGTCAGCTGACCTATAGTAGCAGGCAAAAACTGCATGTGTTCAGTTTTATTTCGCAATGTCTTGACCTTACTTGACTGAATTTGCCATTAAGTTTGACGCTGCTTTGCACCGAAGAAAGAATCTAAGACTCGGGCCACTTCTATACCGTATACAAGATAATACACTATAGAAATTTGGAGGTGGTACTGGTAATTAATTTGCGGAACAGGAGATCCATCTGATTTGATAAAACCCTAACGTGCATATGAAAGTATTTCAAAATTCAAAATATGCTGAAATACTATGCCAGACAAACAGCGGGTGGATGTCTGGGGAACCACGTAAAGGTCACATATCCTGTCTCGTGACAAGCTCGGTGTAACACCCGGCCTAGAAGAAGGCTGCCAGTCGCTGGTGTAAAATGGAAACATTTGTTATTCTTATTGCCGTTATCCTCTGCGCCCTGCTCCTGGCAATTTACTGCTACAGCGTAGGGCTCGAGTATGTCATCATCCACCATCGCTGGGTTTTCGTTTGCCTCTTCCTTCTGCCGCTGTCGTTCTGTTACGAAATGTTTCTCTACGTTCGCCATCTTGTGATCTTCAAGCTCTTCAGTGCTCCCAAACTGCACGAGCGGCGAGTGAAACACGTGCAGAAGCAGATCAGAGACTGGGACAAAAATGGACGCAAGGGAAGATTGTGTACGGCTAGGCCTGGATGGATGACAGTCAGTTTACGAGTTGGACAGTACAAGAAAAACCTCCACAAGATTTCCGTCAATTTGATGGACGTGTTGGAGGTTGATACCACGAGGCGCGTGGTTCGAGTTGAGCCTATGGTGACTATGGGTCAGCTGTCTGCCACTTTAGTACCTATGGGCTGGACATTACCAGTTCTGCCAGAACTAGATGATCTAACTGTAGGTGAGTGAGCAGGGGGGAATGGAGGGGGCCACTTTAGCGCCTGTGGGCTGGCGTTACTAGATGTACCAGATCTGGTGATCAAGCTGGGGGTGAGTGAGCTGGGGGTAGGGGAGGGGAAACTTTTTTAATTATGGGCTGGACAATACCAGTTGTGCCATAACTGGGGATCTGGCTGTTGGTGAGTGAGCAGGGGGGAGGGGAGGGGAGGGGAAACCTTACTTCTTATGGGCTGGACATTTACCAGTTGTGCCAGAACCGGCGATCTAGCAGTGAGTGAGCCTTTGGTGAGGGGGGGGGGCTTTTTTAACTTATGGGTTGGACAATACCAGTTATACCAGAACTGGACTAGCTGACTTGGGCGAGTGAAAGAAGTGGGGGGAGGGGGGGGGGGAAGAGAGGGAAGGGAATACTTTATTACCCATGGGCTATTGTTCCAGAACTAGATGACCTGATTGTAAGGGTGGGGAGAGAGGAGCACGTTAGTAACCATTGGCTGAACAATGCAGAACTAGATGATATGAATTTAGGCGAGTGAGAGGGGGGGAGGGGAGGGGCATTGAAGTACTACTTTAAGGGCTAGGCATGAGGGATCAGAGAGAAAGGGAGTGATGCACTTTGGTACCTGTTTGTTTGACAGTACCTGTAGTGCCTGGATGGTCTGGGGGAAAGGGGGAGAGTGATTGGGAGGAGGGGGTAACACTGCATAATTGACTATACACAAAGAGTATTAGCTATTGCTGTATTATATGACTAATTTATTATTTAATAGCACTAATCTGATGTACTACAGTCTGCAGAACTAAAACTGCTATTTGAGTCTTGACTTGTCTAATGTCTTGTTTGAACTGCTATTTAAGCCTTGACTTGTCTAATGTCTTGCCTGTTTGCATATGGGTAGGTTTAATAGGTGATGAAATACTACAGCCTCCCTGGGTGAAATTTCTGATTGTGTAAGTGCACTACTGTATATTTCAGGTGGAATGGTGAACGGGTGTGGAATAGAATCTTCATCTCACAAGTTTGGATTGTTTCAACACATCTGTGTTGGTTATGATATTGTACTCGCTGATGGAAGCTTGGTTCATGCTTCAAAGGTGATCAATAATAATAATAATAATAATAGTATCTTTTTCAAGACCATAATAACAAGCTTAGGATCTGAAGTACAATATAAATATTTCCAAAAAATATTGAATTTGTTTTTAAAGATAGCTTTTAGCAAGTCAAGCATTATTGACAACACATTATTTTAACTTCTTATTCCTATAAAGACTCAAAATACCTCCTTTGGACTGCTAGAAAGTCTTTTTAACCGGTACTCTTGTCATTTTGTTAAGTCCATTATTGCAGAAACAACATCTGCTTAGCTTTAGATAATCCACGAGGGCTCTTAATTGTAACATTTTAAAGTTACCATTAAACATTTAAAATGTTTACCTCTGCTTGCCTGCTTTCCTGAGCCAATAAATAATGATATGAAAATCAGGCTGGCTCTCAATACTTTCACTGTATGTAGCCCTACTGCCCTGAGATGGGACTTGAAATTTTGCTGTGCAAAAGAGAAAATCTCTTAAGTTTTTACCAGATATGGTTTTTTTAAAAATCTAAAAACTTAAAAAATTTAATATATAAATTGGGAGGCATTTTTATTTTTTAATGTAGATATTTTATTTAATTTTCTCATGTACCCTTTGGACTCAATGAATTTGTTCGTTTTTAAGTTTAACATTGATAGGTACATAATTATCAATTTGCTAGTTAATAAGTATTTTCTCTGCAAAACTAGAATATTTGCCACTAGATGATCAATGTCTGTTTATTGCCAATGTTCAAAATTAAGCCTCCAGTTTCTTAATATAACTAAGTTACTCAATAATGTTTAGTAATAATAATAATAATAATAATAATAATGATAATGATAATAACAAAATATAATATAGAAATGGTATTACAAAAAATAAGTAAAAAAGATAAACAAAAATGCACTAAATTACGACTAATTAAGTAAATAGATAACGATAAATAGCTAAAAAAACTAAGAGAAGATAGAGCTGCTTTGTGCCGCGTAGATACGAATAGACGACATGGCTGCTTGTGGTTCAACATAATTACAGACTGACAGAGCTGCTTTGTATATTACCATAACAATAGACGACAGAGCTGCTTTGTGTGTCACCACAATAGCAGACGATCGACATAGCTGCTTTGTGTGTCACCACAATAACAAACGAAAGTGCTGCTTTGTGAGTCATTTTAGTAAGAGGAGATAGAGCTGCTTTGTGCCGCGTAGATAATAACAGTCGACAAGGCTGCCTGTGGTTCAACAATGACAGACGACAGAGCTGCTTTGTATACCACCATATTAATAGACGACAGAGCTTCTTTGTATGTCACCACAATAACAAACGAAAGAGCTGCTTTGTGAGTCATCACAATGACGGATGACAGAGCTGCTTTGTGTGTCACCGCAATAACAGACGACAGATCTCCTTTGTGTGTCACCACAAAAACAGACGACAGAGCTTCTTTGTGTGTCACCACAATAACAGACGACAGAGCTGCTTTATGAGTCATCACAATAACAGACGACAGAGCTTCTTTGTATGTCACCACAATAACAGACGACAGAGCTGCTTTATGAGTCATCACAATAACAGACGACAGAGCTGCTTTATGAGTTATCACAATAACAGACGACAGAGCTGCTTTGTGATTCACCACAATAACAGACGACAGAGCTGCTATGTGATTCACCACAATAACAGACGACAGAGCTGCTATGTGATTCACCGCAATAACAGAAGACAGAGCTGCTTTGTGTATTACCACAATAGCAATGTTAGAGCTCATTTGTGTGATACACAATAACAAACGACAGAACTGCTTGGTGTGTCACCACAGTGACAGACGACATAGCTGATTTGTGCTTATCCACAAAAAGAAACGACAGAGCTGCTTTGTGTGCTACCACAATAACAGACGACAGATCTCCTTTGTGTGTCACCACAATAACAGACGACAGAGCTGCTTTATGAGTCATCACATTAACAGACGACAGAGCTGCTTTGCGTGGCACCACAATAACAGACGACAGAGCTCCTTCTTGTGTCACCACAATAACAGACGACAGAGCTTCTTTGTGTGTCACCATATTAACAGACGACAGAGCTGCTTTGTGTGTCACCTCAATAACAGACAACAGAGCTGCTTTGTGAGTCACCTCAATAACAGACAACAGAGCTGCTTTGTGTGTCACCACAAAAACAGACGACAGAGCTGCCTTGTGCGTCATTTTAATAAGAGACGACAGAGCTGCTTTATGTCGCGTAGACTACGAACAGACGACAAGGCCGCTTGCGGTTCAACATAATTACAGACAACAGAGTTGCTTTGTGCAACTACAATAACAAATGAGAGAGTTGCTTTGCGAGTCATCACAATAACAGACGACAGAGCTGCTTTGTGTGTGACTTCAATAGCACAAACGACAGAGCTGATTTGTGTGTATCTAAACCAACCCCCGACCGAGTGAGCCAAGAAGTTTCGAAAAAATCCGTGCTTCGAAAGATTTAGTTGGTGTAGCCTTAGCCCCATTAAATCCTCTTAATGACATTATATGGCCAGAAATTTTAGTGTTTCTTATTTTCTGGTCAGGAAGAAAACCCAGACCTTTTCTACAGCGTGCCCTGGTCGCATGGAACTCTGGGATTTCTGGTTGCTGCAGAACTGAAGATTATCTCAGCTAAAGAGTACGTCTGCCTCCAGTATATGCCAGTGCACTCAAAGGCGGACTTGGTGAAAGTTTTTGCACGTGAATCAGCAAATTCAGAGAATGAGTTTGTTGAAGGGTTGGTGTACTCTGAAGACAAGGCTGTGGTAATGACTGGCAGAATGACGGACGATGCTGAGCCTGGTCAGGTGGCCATTAATAAACTAATTTATTTTCTGTTCTATTCCATTCCATTCTGATAAAAGAAACTGAATCTGATCAAAATGGTCATTAGCGAACTGTTTTGTTATCTAAGGGGGGGGGGGGGCATTGGAATTTTCACACCATTATTAAAGGGGGACCAAGATATTAAACAACAGCCTAGGGGTGGGTTGCGAATACGATACCTTACTTGAGAAGGGGTTCTTAAGTTTTGTAAGACCTGTCAGAGGGATTCCCCCCTTTTAAAAAATGAATACTTCCAAATCTGTGTTATCCAAGATCAGAGTTTTCAGCTTCTTCGACTACTGCTATACCATTACCAGCATAGAAAGTTTGAGTATCGTCAGCGTAGGTTGATGACGTAATTAGTTTAACAATCTTGGGCCCAGGATTTATCCCTGCGGAATCCCCCTAGAGATTGATTGCCAAGAAGAAAATTAAGATTGCCGAGCCTGACACGTTGTTGACGGTCGTAAGAATATCTCTTATGAGATTCACGGTTTTGTCATTGTCACCATTTTTGCGATACTTTAGTACTGTAAGATCGCCGTATGGTTGAATACTCTTTTATACCCTGTGCATTTTATCATATTCTAAATCTTGTTTTGTTCTATTTTATTCCATTCTGTTCTATTCTGCTCTATTCTACTCTATCATATTCCATTCCATTCCATTCCATTCTTATTCTATTCTATTCTATTTTATTTTATTCTATTCTATTCTATTCTATTCTATTCTATTCCATTCCATTCTTATTCTATTCTAATTTATTCTATTCTATTCTATTCTATTCTGTTCTTATCTTTTCTACTCTACTCTACTCTACCATACTCTATTCTACTCTACTCTGCTCTGCTCTGCTCTGCTCTGCTCGGCTCGGCTCGGCTCGGCTCGGCTCGGCTCGGCTCGGCTCGGCTCTGCTCGGCTCTGCTCTGCTCTGCTCTACTCTACTCTGCTCTGCTCTACTCTGCTATACTCTACTCTACTCTACTCTACTCTACTCTACTCTATTATCTTCTGCAATCCCGGCCCATGAAAATATTCAATTGCATTCTGTTCTGTTTTATTCCGTTCTAATCTATCCTCTCAGATCAATGCAATTGGTCATCACTGGAAGCCCTGGTTTTACAAGCACGTGGAGCGATTTCTGACGGAAGAGCTACCCTCTGTTGAATACATTCCCTTAAGAGATTACTATCATAGACACACAAGGAGCATATTTTGGATGCTGGCGGTAGGTCGTTTTTTTTTCAGGGTGGATCTGGGCAAGGATAGGGATGGTTTAACGGAGGAAATACGCCTCTGTTAAGTAAACTCCCCTAAGAGGTTATTGCCATGGACACACAAGGAATGTAACTTGGATGCTAGCGGCAGCTCATTTCTTTCATTAGGGTGGATCTGATTCAGGATATGGATAGTTTAACGTATGAATACCCTTTTGTCGAGTACGTTTCACTGGCTTGATTTTTCTTACTCTAAACGCAAAAGTCGACAGTTCGGAAAGCATTTATGCAGTTAAAATTCACACGTGAGAGCATTAGCATATTTTGTTCATCTAGACCACTTCAATTCAGGCCAATGCGCGCCCTTGGAGACTCACAAGATCTCTGTTGTTGTAATTTTCAAGATTGTGACGAAGTTTCAGGCACAATTTCAAGACTTATTTGAGCATTAATTGGCGGGTCTCCATCATACCAAAGTAATTTTTTTCTACCAAATGCTCAGATTAAAAACCCATGAAAAAATGTTGTTGCAACACAATGTTCTTTCAAAATGTCGATAAACAGGCATAAAAGACGATTTAAATGCAAGATAGAGGTTTTTCGTTTTCTTCATCACCAGGTAGCAGCGTAGAGAAGGGAGAAGAATGTGGTGTAAATGTCTTTAGGGAACTAGAACTAAGGTCTCTGTGTGTACGATCTTCATCATGATATTGTTCCATTTTGTTAAACATGTCCTGTGGCGGAGGTCGATGCCGTGGTTGATTATCCTTCAATCCCTCTCCCCGTCCCCTATCTCCGCGGCCCCTGGCTTCGGTCACAAAAAGTGAATGTTGAGTAAATGTTTGAACTAAGATCTCTTCTTACTTCATCAGGATATTGTTCCGTTTGGTAACCATGTCCTGTGGCGGTGGATGATGGGCTGGCTCATGCCTCCAAAGATTTCTCTGCTCAAACTAACCCAGGGAAAGACAATCCGACGGCTTTATGAGAAACACAATGTTGTACAAGACATGCTAGTTCCAATGGCGTGTTTGGAAAGAGCTCTCACGTGCTTCCACCTCGAGTTTCAGGTCAGTGGTATTGTTAGCAAATAATTCAATTCTTACCAGTTGGGGAAGGCGGAGTGGAGTTTAAAGGACAGAGGTGTAGACTACGAAAAAAAACAATTTCTCTATGAAGAAGGCGGAGTAGAGTTCGAAGGGGACAGAGTTGTAGACTAGAAAACAACCCGATATCTCTATGAGGAAGGCGGAGTAGAGTTCGAAGGGGACAGAGGTAAAGACTACAAAACAACCCAATTTCTCTAGGAAAGAAGGGAGAAACTCAGAAAAGAGAGGGAAATATTGTTTTATGGCGAGAAATGTACTTAGTATCACGTTACAGGAAAAAAGATCCAGCGCGTTTTACGGTAATGTTAACGTTTGTTTCATAATAATAAAGGTAATGGCGATGATGATGGTGATGATGATGGTGATGATGATGATGATGATGGTGATGATGTTGATGATGATGATGATAATGATGGTGATGATGATGATGGTGATAATGATGATGAGAATGATGATCGTAATGATGATGGTGATAATTATGATAACGATGATGGTTATTATGATGAAGATAATGATGATGATGGTGATGATGACGATGATGGTGATTCCGATGATGGTGAAGATGAGGATGATAAGGATGATAGTGATAGTGGTAATGATGATGATGATTATGGTAGTGATTGTGGTTATAATGATGGTGATGATAATGATGATGATGATTAAGATGGTGATGGTGATGATGATAATGATGGCGATTCATGATGATGGCGATTCATGATGATGATGACGTGACAAATTTCAGTTGTACCCTTTGTGGTTGTGCCCCATGTACCTCCCCCAAGAACCAGGTCTGGTCCACCCCAGCACCACTGTCCAGGGGGGTGAGATGTACGTAGATATTGGAGCCTATGGAAGGCCACAGGCGGACCGATTTGCTGCACGAGACTCGGTGCGGAAGGTGGAGCAGTTTGTTGGAAGTGTTGACGGGTAAGTAGGCTCGACACGTTGCGCTTCAATGGAGTGTGTCATAGCAGTACAAATACTGAACTTGGATTATCTAAACTCCGTGAAAAAATATGATCGATTTTAATATAAAAAAAAGTTTTGTTTTGCTGAAATGTTCCAACGAATAAAACAGAATGGATTGTTATAGGAACTTAGTTGCAGGATGGCACGGATCGAACTGGATCACGGTCAGTAACATAAAGACTAGTTAGTTCACCAAATAAGAAACATGGTCCAACAAACAAAACAGAAACGGTGACTTGAAATTTGGTTGAATGAATGCACGGATAGAAGTGGACTACGATTTCTATCATTGAGCTAGTTTCACCAAATATGAAACTCTAATTGGCTAAAATGGCTCAACAAACAAAACAGAACCAGTCGTTTTAAATTTGAATGGATGATTACATGGATGGAAGTGGATTACGATTCACCAAACTTGATTTTTATCGGTAAAAAAAGGATTAGCGTCAACCCAGAAGAAACTCTATTAGGTTAAAATGTCCAACAAACAAAATAGAACCACTGACTGCAAATTTATATAAATGGTTGCACGAATGGACGTGGATTAAGATCCACCCAAACTAGGTTTCTCTTCACAGCTGTGGTATTTCTAACATCATTTCTTCTGATTATGTTTGTCAAACTTTATACCATTTAAACCGTGAAGCAATAGCTTTTTTTATTAAAGCTAGGAAGTCATCTCCTTAGGGAACATGAATAAACAAAACTGAAAAATCTATTTATTCAGATTGGTTTAAGTTTAGCGATATAAGTAGCTACTATATAAGTTAGTCCCAATGTCCATGAAGAAGCAAAAGTCAAAACGTTCCATTTGAAGAAGTGGTCTGAGTTGCCAGTGGCCAACGACCAGGTTCAGAAAAATTTGATGGTGTTCGATGCTGTTCAGTCTCCGATCAAAGAATTTCGTCTGCTTTCACCGATGTAGGAGGAGATACAGCAGAATACCGTGATATAGTTTAGTTTAATTAGCTCCGAACTCAACCACTTTCTCGCCGCAATTATTAAACACAGTGAAACGATTTTCGCAAGTTGAACCAAACTTCAAGGGCCTTGGTGAGGCCAATTTCTAAATTATTGAGTTGTTAACTAATAACAACAACAACAACAGCAACAACAATAATAATAATAATAATAATAATAATAATAATAATATACCTTTATAAACAGTTCAATCGTGTAGTTGCTCTACTGTTAATTAAATAACAATAAATAACTTGATCAAAGTTATTTGAAAGATTTACAAGAAACTAGCAGTATAACGGTTCAACGGTTCAACGGTTTTATTTTCCACATAAAGTTATAAGTTGTACAGTATTATAGCTATGATATATACAGTGGAAGGTGCAGGATTTACAACCATAAAGGTTAATCAGGCAATCCTGTACCTTTTTTATTTTTGGTACACTAAATAAAATGTGCGGAAATAGAG
>JAOBYE010547082.1:0-12761 GCA_025403585.1 Parazoanthus swiftii
TTATTGCATTCACACCATACACGCAAACACTGCTCACGCGATGCGCAGTAGAGTTGCGCGTTGCAAAAGAGGGGAATTACCTTAAGCTTGGTCTTGTCCAAACTAACAGTTGTTAGGAACAGAACAGAACTCTTACTTACCTGTACTATAAGGTTGTGCGATTTCTTGCTCTCGTAATCCAGGTTTTGTTTTACGTGGATGGAACCACTCTTACTGTTGATACTGAAAAGAGTTTCACGGGGTGATACTATCGAGAATCTAGCATTTTTTATTCTTGTGGCAGAATTGACAGTGGTAACCAGGCTACCAAGCTGAGCATCTTCCCTCACGGTCGCTGTGTGGTCACGCTGATTCATCTGATACTTCAGAAGGACAAGCCGCGCCGTAGCCGAACTGGTCAGCGGAGGTTCCCCATTATCAGTCACATCAACCGTAAAGGTAAAAGGGGACTTCAGTTTATGAAGAAGTGCTTTTGATCTTACAAGACCGGCTTTATCGATCGTAAAGTAGGACCTTGCAGGAGCTTCTTGGATTGAGAATGACAAAGTATCGCCATCCTTGTCTCGTGCCTCAAGCTGCATAACCCTACTGCCCATTGCTGCATCGAATGGAATCTGCCCCTCGATGACGCCTTTTAAAGTGTTAATAAACTCCGGCCTGTTATCGTTTTCATTACCGACAAGCACAATTACCTTACCCTCGCTTAGTCTTCCTTTAATATCTGTTGCCGTTACAACTAACTCGTATCTGGGTTTTTCTTCACGATCTAGCTTCCTTGTTGTTTGGATTTGACCGTTTCCCGGATGAATTTTAAAGTTCCCAGCTTCATTGCCAGCAGTGATCTTATACATGACTGGGTCCAAGCTCGCAGCAAATTCCGTCGCAGCCGTCGCGCCAGCTGTCTTGTTTTCTAGCACGTGGCCAACGAGAGGTGAAACAAGGAACTGGGGAGGACCGCCAGTAGCTTGCACGTGAACAGTAACCCTAACGGAAGTGTTTCTAGAAGGTATGCCAAGATCACGTGCTAATACCGTAATGCGGATTGGCTTAAGTGTGGTGATCCGTTTCCGAAGCCTCAGTGTTCCATCAACAGGGTTAAGGGTGAAAACGCCTGGAGAAGTGCTCTCTGCTATCTTATACCTGTCATAAATGGGAAGAGAAAGCAAAATGAAAATCAAAACTTTGATCTTTTTTTTTGATTGATATGATACCTGTATATGTTACCGAGAGTGCTTTGTTCTATCATTCACACCCATGAAAGACCTTTCTTCTTGACAAAGGAAGCGAATTGAACGATTTTGTTATGGGTAATTGTTCCCTTAATAAATTTCATTCTTCAGGTAATTCTTTCCAAGAAAGGATAGTTGTAACACTTCTAACCAAAATGAAAATTTTGAGAAACTTCACAACAACAAATGATCCCCCTTTTTAAAATGTAGAGAGAAGAAGTCACTTTGATATCTTTTATTGATAAGCCCGTTCAAAGCTTCGAGAGATAGAGAACTTAAAACATTCGTCTATTAGCTTTTTACTGTTAAATTATACAGTCATATACTCAACTAATAAACTACATTGTTTTACTCTGAAAAGCAACCCTAAGTGCCTCGACTAATAAACGGCATTCTGAAATATCCACGGTAAAGGCTGATTCCACAGAGACCCCTTTATGAGTCCCCGTTATGGTGAGGAGAATTTACACTTGATATAGCGACCACTATCCAGCTGAAGGAACGTGTACTGGCTGCCTGTCGCTACAATAAAAGAACTCAAGATTCTATTCTGACTTTCAAAGCTAATCATGAAATTGGCCCTACATTTTTTACAGACGTTCTTAATTGAGTATTCACCCAGTAGAACGCTCTGCTCCATCAACAAGAAACTCTTAGTAGTTCCTAATTATAATCTCAGCTAAAACTGTCTATTTAGACTCTCTTTACGTAAAAACCTGTCTTAGCCTAGAATTTAAAACAGGTTCTTACTTTCGTTTAGAACCTCAGCCAAACACTGATTTCTTAACTTAAATAAAATAAGCTCTACCAGTTAATGAAATGAAGCCAAAACCCTGGTAATGCGACAATTAACATGCATATATATTATTTGCGAGTGTATAATGGATGTGAATATGCCTAGACTAGAGGCATTCATCGAAGGTTTTGTGTATACAATACAAATAAACAGGCCATGCCCACCAGTAACAAACATGATTTTTGTTTAGAAAATAAGAACCTGTTTAAGAACCTAACTAGCCTAACTTCTCAGTTAAGTACCATTTATACATGAACCTATTTAGGCTAACTTGGAAAACGCTGGTTCCTACACGCGGGTATTTTACTGTGTTACTTCGTACAAAAGTTTACCTGATGATTCCATTGCGTCCCCTGTCCAAGTCCGTAGCCTGAAGTTGAACAACAGAAAGGTGAAGAGGTGCGTTAAAGGTGATGGCAACGCGGTAGGAAGGGGCAACAAACTGCGGATCATGGTCGTTTTCGTCCTGGACAATAATAACCACTTGCGTAAGGCAACTGAAAGATGGCTGCCCGCCGTCCGTTGCACGGATTGTAAGTGTGTGCTGTGGCATCGCTTCTCTGCCAAGAGAAATTGAAATCATCTTCAAGTTACGTTGCTCACCTTGAAGTTACTCTCCGACATCTCTGTCAGCTGGGCACATGCGAAAGTATTTTATAATAAGAAACCATAGTTGATAGAGCTAACTGGTTGGGAAGCTTAACAAACTGCAAAAGGAGTGTACAAAGCTGCTTTGTTTTGTGTTGAACGAACCGCGACCGAGCACATTGCTTTGTTCAATGTGTGGGCCCAAATGCTTCTATTGGTTAGTTGTTCATGTATATGCATTTCAATACCTTTTGTTTTTTGTGCATGGTCAAAGAACAAAAGAGAAAGACAACAAAATATATAACAAAGAAGCTGGCCGAGTTTCATAATCATTTCTCTCTATAAACTATGAAAAAACACTACAGAAAAACGTCTTTTAGAGGGCAGGTTCAACAAAAAATTAAGAAATATTATTTCTTAACAATATTACCATTAGTTATCTATACTTTCATCCCGCAATGGAGACTTTAAGTGATTTGAGAATCAAAAGGCCTGCGTCTTACCTGTCTACCACGGAAGCTCCTTTTTTCACCAAGTTGGTTCCCTCGATTTCAAACATGCCGTCAGAGCCAACATCCTTAGTACCAACGATCGAATATGTCAGTTTACCATTATCGCCATCATCCAGGTCACGTGCACTAAAGGCTCCAATCACGTCCCCAGCTCGTACCACATTCTCCTGTGCATAAAACTTGTATGACTGCTGGCCAAACGCGGGCGCGTTGTCGTTAGCGTCCGAGACGGTTACCACAACATCGGGTACAACGATACGCAAAGAAGTGTTGGCCCCCCTGCGCACGTTCACATTAACGTTCAATTCGTACTTAGCGACTTTCTCTCTGTCTAGGGGACGATTGGTTCTTAACACTCCTGTGACGTCAATGCATAAGACGTTGCCATAGTTACCGTTTTCAATGCTATAATGGAGTGTTGCATTGTCAGAGTTTCTTGGGTGGAGGATCATTATCGGAGTGCCGGCCTGCGCGGTTTCAGGTACTGCCTTTCTGTGTACATACCCAGCGAAGCTCGGGGCAGGTGGCAAGGTGTTGACAAAAATCTAAATTAAAACAAAGTATTTACGTTTTTATGTTATTCTTGTTCCCACTGGTTAAGATCTCTCAGTTTGCTTTAGAGACTGAATATCTTTCGCTCCAGTCAAAGTCTCTTCAACGAAATAAAGATAAATGATGAACAGCTTACTTGTTATGCATTGTACCACTTAAAGCTCATATCAACAAAAACTGGGTAGGTTCAGTATATAAAAGTAAGTTTAGGCAGCCCTCGTACACCTCCATCAGTCGTCATTCACATCCATCAGCTGTCTTCATATCCATTAATCAAACTTCACATAAACAAGAGTAAAAATAAACAAAAGAACTCATGAAGAAAACCATTAACTAAACGGTTATATTTGGGTTGGTATATCTCTTACATGATGTGAGTTCGTGTGGGTCTTTTTGAAAACCACCACGTGCACTGTTATGTAGCTGAATGCCATATGGATGAACCTTTAACGATACATTGTTAGTTTATGCTTTATTCGCATAAATACATTTTAAAACAACGGTCGAAAACCTTCCATTAACAGTTGAATGTATAATATAGCTTGCATGATCTTTTTATTGGTTTGTATTGATCCTAAGAAATTTTAGTTCACTATTGACATATTACGTCATAGAGCATTAAGCATTTTTGCTGCTGACACAAACTTTGACTGATTTTTATTCATCTAAAGCTCTTGAAGAAGACCACTATAGTTGAAACTTTGAACAAATAAAATAGAAAAGCTACCATTGGCGCTTGAGATTTTTGGTCCTCAAAGTTTGTTTACGGCTTCATATAATTTACATGAAGTTTAATATAGTTATAGTTTGTGTTGACCTTAAAAACCATAGTCCAATATTAACGAGTTATGTCATAGAGCATTAAGTATTTTTTCCGTCGATACGAGTCTAGAATTTCGAATGCTGATTATTCCTCAACTGTCCTTGAAAAATGCCGCTATAGTGGATCCGTGCAGAAAAATTCCCATTTGAGTTGGACTCTCGAACCTCACGATTAAACCTTTTATTTAAAATACCTTCAGGTGTCCACAATGGCTTTAGTGATCATCCATCAAACCAATATCAATTGTACTGTATCACATAAACCATTTTTCTAATGCAAATTTTTGCTAGATTCATTACGTTGGAGGTAAGGGGAGGGGAGTCTAAAAGTCATTACTCAGTCAAACTTGGGCTCATCAATTCAACATAAACAACACTTTTAGCCCCAACGAGGGAATGGATCTAGCGGAAGAATTGCATTAGAAAAAAGGTGCATTGTGTTTTGTCCGATGTCTTAAAAATTTACAGCCAAAAGCCTTTGTATTCTGCAGTATTCAATGGATGGTATTCCACTCTACTTTCCCGTCATTCCTTGCGCGCAACAAGTACGCTGGCGTCCTTTTGAAGACTTCCAAACTCAACTTCGACACTTTTCAACTCTTGCCAAGTTTTCCGAACAGTTCCGAGTACGTCCGCAAACGTTCCGATGATTTTCGAACACTTCCAAGCATTTCCGAAGATTTTGAAGCCGGTTTCCGAAATTTAAGCTTTTCGGATGATGTTCGATCGTAAATTTTCCGACGATTTAAGAATAGGATAAATCAATTATGCACTACTTTCACGTGGGATACCGTGTACTGAAAAATACCACTTGTCACTTGCATTTCTACGTATACAAACTCGACTAAAGCCACGTTGTAAACGGAAACGCAAGTGACGCGTGGCACTAGAAGTAATCATTGTGTTGTTTTATTGCACTGTATTGCATAGTATCAAGTTGTAATGTAATGTAATGTAATGTAATGTATCGCGTTGTGTTTTGTTGCATTATATCATATCATATTGTGTCGTAATGTTATATAATGTTATGTATTGTGTTATGTTGCATTATATTGCTTTGTACTGCATTGCATCGCATCGTGTCCGTCCAAATATTACGATTACGTTACATCCCTAATTATCAAACTAGAAGTTCTTACGTGAAAGACTTACCCTAACGTTCGCAATGCCTTTGAGTTTACCATCTGAGGCCGTAACAACGAAGGTATAAGATGGTTTCGTCAAGTCTTTCTCCGTAGTAATGACACCTGTATCCGCATCGATGTCAAAATTGTCATTATCTGCCTCCAGTTCATATGTGACGTCATCCAAGTCCTTGTCGTAAGCAGTCAGCTTGGTGACAAACAGAGCAGGAGGTGCATCACCACCAAAATCCTAAATCAAAACAAAATGCAAGACGTAGGAACAAAGAAACTATCTCAGAGTGGTGGTGCTCAAAACCATGGAAATGAACGGAAGGATGTCACTGTCACAGCGATGGAAGAGATAAATTGTGGCAACTGAGTGGTGGTAATTAATGTGTGTGTGTGTGTAATTATTCGTTATACAACATAATCAATGCCTCGCTGTCACATCGTTACAATCACTCTAACATTTTTTGGTCAAGAGTAATGTGCATGGTAGCAGACACTGAAGCAGTTTTTGTTGTCGAAAGCAACTTCAAGACATGCATGTCTGTATTTCTGTCTGTCTATATGTATGTATGTGACACTTCCGCAGTGTCTTGACACTCGCGTAATCTTATAAAACCCTTAACCCACTGTCAATCTGTGGTTACGATGATTTGAGCTGCATTCGAATTTGCTGACATCAGAGGAAGAAACGACGCGGGTATAGAACTAAAAAGGCTTCTTCGGATCTCGGCGAAAATAACTTTTGCAACCAAATTGATGTCAAAATCGACATTAGATGGTTCAAGTTCACAGTTGCCACTATCAAAATCCTTGTGGGAAGTAGCCTCGTCCCCAGTCAACTCTTCTGCTCGTTTGGTCGGCACAGTCGGCGGCGCGGTTACCTTTGTCTTGATACACTCCGAGCGAAGGGCAAGCTTCGCCGTCCGCCATCTTGAAAACGAAGCGCTGAGTAACCAAGCATGCCAAGCCGGATAGAGGAGGATGCCTGGGGACGAGGCTGTGTGGGAAGCTGTTAACTTTGTAAGAAATACCTTTTCACGCGGCACCTGTGCGACGATGACCTCAACTGGGTCCTGGGCCGTGGCGAATCGAGGTTTGTTATCGTTCACATTGGTAACTCTCACAAACAGCGGCACCTGGCAAAGATAAAACTGTAAGAAAACTAACGGCAAAGGTGATGGAAATGTATTGAGTTATTGTAATGTCAGTGCTACGGATGTGGTCAGCGGTAAACGTAATGGCAATTTCTGCTATACCTCGGTATTGGAACCCACGACTGACGTCACCCAGTCTGACTAACGTCAGATCGGGTTCACCAGTGGAGAAGGCGATTAATCGCCCCAACAATATTGATGCGTTACACTCTTCTACTCATATAGATGGGAAAATATGTTTTAGTTATGGGAATTGAATTAAATATTTGAGGTCATTATACCTGACGTTAACCGGACGTCGAGAACGTTAATGACGTCAACTCACCTCCCATAACTGAAGTAAAGTTTGTAGAGTATGAGTTACTGAAGTAATTTTGTAGAGTGTGAAAGTAAGTATGCACCGTATCGCCAAATCCTCGGCTTCACTGCTCATACTGCGACATCATTTGTGCACCTCTAAGGGAACCCTATGACGTCAGTCGTGAGGTTCTTAGACGAAGGTAAACCCTAGTTTCCTTTCAAATTGTTATAAAATAAACCATTTAACAAAATATTTTGGGAATAATCACTATTAGTTACGAAGTGCATCGCCAAAAACTAATCTGAAATGAATCCTAAAACAAACGGAGGTATGAACTTGAGGCTTATTGTACTGTTGAGAAATGGAGAAGATCGTGGCCCTTACAGACATAATAGACTTGTTAGTGCTGTTCTCCCTTCTGAGAAGATTTGCAATTGAGAATTTTCGCGGCTCTAGCAATTCGTTATAGGGGACTTAAAATCTAAACTTCAAGGCCTGTATTTGTTGTTACCTCAGTAGGCAAATCAGAAACGTTTGAGTCGACGTGGCTTTGAGTGGCTCTGATAATTAACTTGTACAACTTCACATCTTCATAATCCAACGACTTCCTCAAACTGACAACGCCACTGGTTGCATCAATAGCAAATTTCCTCTTGTGATCTCCACCAACGATAGCGAAAGTCACAGTCTTGATGTCAACCTTATATCCATCTGCAATGGCTACTGTTACCAGCTTGGAACGTTTTCTGACGTTTTCAGCCACCGTAACGTGGTATGAAGAATTCTTAAACCTTGGAGGACGAGCATCAACAGGATACACAGAAACGTATAACTTCACTTCTGAGGACAAGCTTGGTTTACCTCTATCTGTGGCTGTGACAGTCACCTCGTATGGTCTGCTCCTCGTGACCAGCTGTTGCCTTGAGTACACAACTCCTTCCACATCACTGATGTTGAAGTAAGGGCTCGACATAGAATACGTTACCACTGCGTTGTGCCCAGCATCTAAATCTTCCGCGTTCACCTTTAAGATTTTTGAATTATCAGGGATGTACTTCATTGCTGCAATCCAGTACGATGAGCGGTCAAACATCGGAGGGTTGTTGTTCTCGTCTACTACCTTAACTGTAACCATAGCGACGGCAGATTTTTTTACGGCCGGGGCAGCGTGGTCGGTGACTCTTACTTTAAATTTGTACTCTTTCCTGTAAAAATCAATGATTGTTAATTGATAATACAGGGGTTAAAATAACTGACCGTTCGGACAGAATGTTTTACAAGGAAAGATTAAAAAGTGGAAGTCTTTATCTTGGCTAATATTTTTGCAATTCCAGTAATTAAGGGATTGTTTGCGTTGTGGGTCAGATATGATTTCTATTATTCCAAGCCTTAGCCGAGAACAATCGTTCGAAATAAAAATAGAATCTCTGAGTTACGATTAACTCTATCTTCGCTGGGCTTTTTTATCACATATTTACCAGGAGGGGGTCGATTCGCATCCCTCCTAATATTTTTATTGTCGGAGCTAGAAACTTTTATTCTAATTAACTAGTCCACAACTTTTGATAATTAATTAATTTATCAATGGCGTTTCAAACTTGCTATGCAGATAGGATTGTGGGTGTGACCAACGTTTTGAAAACCTATGTTAAAGTAACTTTCAAAGTCAAAAGTTAGGTCGTTCATACACTTAATATTTGTAGCGTTAACGCAGGCGAATATTTCTGATCTACGCCGCCGGTAGAGCTCCACAACAGTTCAACTGATTTGTTTCTGGAAACCGGACAGTTTTGTAATCCATCCCTCTTCCCTGGTAAAGATAGGGTTAACTTAAATTTACGTCCTTAATGGACAACATCGCATCCGATTTAGAGATATGCAGAATCGTGAATCTTGAATGATTTTGTTTGGTATTAGTAATTATAATGGCAAGAGTAGCAATAATTGTAACGACAATGACAACCACAATGATAATTTTAACAATTATAAAGTTAGCGATAATGATATAATGATACAATCATAATGATAGTAATCTAATGTAGCATACGCTTCTTTGTTTGTTTTCGGCTTCTTCGAGACAAAATGCAACAACCTCTCCGACTTTAGCAATCGTGAGACCGGGAAAACTTGTACGGCTATGTAGTATTGCAGTAACATAAATCGTGAACGGTTTTTTGGCTGAATACCTTTTTGAATAATCCAAGTACTCCACAAGGATCAGGGCACATCCTTTCGGCTTGGTGTACAGTCTGAACCCCATCACTTCCTCAATATCGACGTCCTCCATCGAGCAAGAAAACTCACCATTACTTCCTCGATCCTTGTCAGACACACCGAACTCCACAAGAGTAGTTCTCAATTCAGATTCTTCTGGCACTTCAACTGTACATAAAGGAAATTATATAGAAGATAAGCTGCACCGAAAACCACTATGAATAATTATAAACCAAACCCTTTTTGTTGGTTTAAATATGTTGGTAGCACGTTTTTCAATAACCTAAAGAGCGGATGTGTAGTCCTCCAAGTGCTTCCAAGGAAATTTGACAGTGAGTTGATTTTTGTTGTCTTTTTCCTAAACACTTTTCAATTGGTGCAATGCTTTAATACACAACATGTATATATTCATAAATCATTATTAAGACAAATTTTCTTTCCAAAATTCAGCGAAAGCACTATCACTGTATGTTCCTGATCAAGCTACATGTGGTCCAACTCTCCGTGATGACATGACTGCTTTTTTTGCAGGACTAAGGAAGATCACTTTTTTGTGGTTAAGTCCTATCTGTTGTCCAAAAAATTCCCTTTTAAAATTCTTATTATTATACCCTATCCCCTATTTGACAGACTGCTTCATCAAGCTTTATTGTCGTGCTGAAGGAGTCATGGGAAGATGAACAAATCGCGATCTTAAAAGTTTTTCTTAAGGCGTTAAGTTGGTGTACAATGAGTCGATTGTAGCTCAAAACGTTAAGATTCTGGCTATAAACTTTGCTGTGTTGTTGCCAAGAAAAGTATCCTAGCCACGTGGCTGTTCATTGCCAAACTTGTGAAAGCAGCAAGGTGCTGTCTGAAGTTTTTATCACTCTGAAAAAACATCCGTGAAATGTTGCTGGATTGCTTTTTATCAAACGATAGGTCTATCGACAACTTTGCAAGAGAAACCACGAAGATATTTCGCAGGACTAGAACAACTTGCTAGAATGTTGAATTAACAAAGTATATAAAACAGTTATTTCTCAAAAAACTGACAAACCAATCACAAATATTCAAAGTCAGCGCAAGAGAACAAATATAAGGTGCCAAAATAGTATTAGAAAACTGATTAAGGACTTGTCTTGTCAAACACAGCTATTAGAGTTAAAATAAAGTGTTATCAGTTTGGAGTTCGTCTCCAGCAATCAATCAGTTTAAAAATTCTTACAGTAACATTACGCATCGCCAACTACTTCCAACAGGTGTCATTCTATTTCTTTATAAAACCTGCAGTTTCCTTTTGCCGAGGCCTGTAGTACTTACCTTTTGGCAAACTCGACCTCAATAATGTTTTAACGGTTCTAAGCCCACGCATGAGCGCGAAATTGTTCTTAGTTCGGTTAAACTTGTATCCCTGCAGTGTTTTTCTTACAAAGGTCTATTTGATGTAACGTAGTGGCAAACCAACAAATTATTCATAAACTCAAGAGTGCAAAAATCTTTAGTAGTTGTCTTCCGTAGAGGAATGTTACCAATTATAATGAGTAATTAGTAAAGAAGTTAATGTTATGTCAGTTATGTCAGTGGAATTCGAAACAAACATGGACGTCACTTCGATAAAGCAACCTTGTGTCATACCTAAGACCTTCAACCATAGATAACAGAACGTTACGAGACCAAGTTTATTTATTTCCTTAGCAAAATGTACCCAAACAAAACAGGCGATACCAATAAGAGATGCATACCAATCAATAGACTTTCACCGAGACATCGTGTTGTACATGTAGAGTTCTACTGTTATACATTTGCCGTTTATTAACACAGTTGCGTCAACTAAAAACAACTGACACGCAAAAGTGTGAGTTGTTCACCAACCAAAGCATTGAGACAAAGGTACAATGCGTTTACAACTAAAACGGGACGAATCAGAACAGAGAGGAGGAGTATATAATAAAACGGACGAGTAGTGGTACAATGAGCCGGGTGATCAACAAACAAATGCATATACCATCCCAGAAAAGATGGTTAAGAAATCCTGAAATAACTTTGCTGTTGGCAAGCAAGTTACGCAAACAAACAACGATAACTGAAGATCACAGCAAATGCGTCATTAACCCCACATCATATCGTGGAGGTGCCCTCAAACCAACCTAATGGAGACAATTTGCCCTGCAGACAAGTGTAATAGTTCTCCAGTTGTAAGGAATAAACCAATTGTAGCAACTTCAACTACAAACAACTGTGCACATATGTACATGTTCATACATCACACAATTAGACCAACAAACAGAAACGACGAACACTCCATGCTCAGTCAGCTAAAGGAAGAGAATCATGTGAAAAGAAGGCAAAAGCGAAGAAAGAAGAGAAACACAGAGTTACCATCCGCAATACTGTCTTCATCGAAGGCGTTGATAAAGGCTACAATCCCGTACTGTGCTGACTCTTTCAGGATAACTGGTTAGTGCGAGGAGGCCATGCAATTCAGAAAATAGCATTAACACATACATACATTAAATGAGTTAGTATTCAAACAGATTAATGACATTTATAACAACAATTAGATGGATATAGGTTTCATTTTAGCTTTTTAAGTTTATTAAATCAGTACTGTTGAGTTAGGTTAGAAATTTGAAATATTTGTCCGCCCTGCGTCTTGACTTTAACATAGAAGATATTTAACATGTGCTTATTGGGAGCTAGTGTATCGTAAGTTATGTGCTGTTTGGTGAATGTTTTAGTGCTGCTGCTTAAGCGTGTAAACAAATTTAAAGAAAACACACCTTAGTTTCCATGTACAAAGTTTTTGTTGTGTTATTTATAATTGTGTGCACGCTCACTAAAACGTTTCACAGTTGCGTTGTTGCAACTTTTGCTTTCTTTAGTTATGACAACTTTACGAAATCATTGTTACTAAGCCAGAGAGAAAACTGAAAAACAGAAGAACTTCAATGTTTTGTGCAAATACAGCACAGTTGTAGGCAAAGTTCTCCGAGAGGATACCGTGTTAAACAAAGTTTTTGATGAAGATGATGATGGTGATGATTATAACGATGATGATGACAATCCATACGATCAAACTTGTGAGAAACTTGCCATTTTGTCTGCGTAGTTTTAACGAACCCCTGAAGTATTACTGTACACGAACATGGAAAGGTACCATAACCGTTACTGTAACTGCTACCATTACTATTACTATTATTATATTACTATTGTTGTTACTATTACTATGACTATTGTTGTTACTATTACTGTTATCAATACTATTACTTTTACTATCATTACTATCACTATTACCCTTACCTACACTGCTACCATTACTATCACTATTTCTACTGCTACTACTAAAACTGTTACAACTACTGCTACTACTACTACTACTTCTACTATTACTGCCAATACTACTACTACTACTACTACTACTACTGCTACTACTACTACTACTTCTACTATTACTGCCAATACTACTACTACTACTACT
>JAOBYE010547193.1:0-12760 GCA_025403585.1 Parazoanthus swiftii
CCCCTCCCTCCCCCCGCCCATCCACTCAGAAGGTAGGGGTCTGGAAGAGGTGGTTTTCTAATTCCCACTTAAACTACGGTGCTTTTGTGGTATGCTTATAAAAATCCCAGGGTGTCGGGGGGATTAATAGTCCGTGTGGAAGCTACGGGGGAAGGGGCAAGGAAGAAAAGAGAGGAATCGGGGGAAGGACTGAGAAAGCGGGAAGGCCCTTAAGTTCCAAAGATGGCATTTTAAGAGCAGTCGATTTTTGATTGGCATAGTTTCAAATAACAAAGATAGGTTACATTTTTCAAAGACTAGTTCTTGAGAGGAAAAAATTACACAATACGACAAAAAAATTGACATTTCCGGCGCGACGCATCAGGGGTATGTGAGTTACCTAGCCCCGGCCTTCCACTCCCGTTTACATAGCAAAGCGCGTCTCCACGCGTTTTAAGACCAATTTAGAAGCTAAGAAATACACTTCTTTGCTAGATTCATCCGATGCGTACAAACCAGGGGAGTTGTAAGGATTAAAAGTTAAATAACTTTCCATATCTATAATTAGCCTTACCGCCGCAAAGACTGGCCCAAACAAAGATAATGACAGAAGACGACAAAAGGTCTATTTGGTGCTTTAAATTACACTGCTTCTTCTCATATGAAAACGTTTAACGTTTCGGACTGACACGGAAAATATTATGGTATAAGCTTCTCTCATGACATCATCTTCAAATGTTCTAAAAAGTGTTGTTGATATTTGTTGGAATCGTGTCAGAAAAAATACATTTAAAGGCTGTTCCCAAACATCTTACTCATTTGATATATTAATAATAAGTAAATTGCTAACGTCTGTTTATACAAAAATTATAAAGGGCAATTGAATAGAGTAGAGTGCATTTTGGTCTGAAACCATACGAGTGACTTCAAAATTGAACGAGCGCGCGAATTCGATATGAAGTCACAAGTATGATTTCAGACCACAATTGTAAAACCCGAAGTGACGCAGAAGTCACGTGAATCGAGATAATCTAAGTAAAGACCGAAAAAAGCTGGCATACACGAAGCCGAGTCTTGATTTATCTTGATTTGTGGGACTAGTGTGTCGACTTGCATCAAAACGCAGGCTTGTACAAAGTCTGCAAGCCCTTTGATTTACAGCGCGATTTGTGCGCAATTTCAATTGTGGGCGGTTTCAGTTTGGCCGCGTATACACTCAGTTTTTAATTAAGAACCAGTAAAATTTTGCTCAGGCTCAATGTTCTTATTTTTCGGCAATTTCAGCCTCAAAATGTTCTTATTTTGTTCTTAACTGCTATATTTTTCGTAAGGGTTAAACTCGCCTAAAATTCGGTAAAGTGCTTGTTTGCACCGTTTCACAAGAAATATGAAATGCCTTTCTCAAGTCAAACTATTTTTAAATGCCATTGGTGCGTTATCGGAGAGCTGAGTACTGTAGGACTACTGCAGTTCAACATTGAACACTTGTATAAAATTTTGATTCAGCCTCAGTTTGTTCTTATTTCGTTCTTATTTTTCGGGCAAACTCAGCCTCAATGTTCTTACTAATTTTGTTCTTAATAAAAAAAGTGTATTGGTGCTGGTAGGAGACTAAGCAGCACGCACACGTGAAACGGCAAGAATGGAAACGAAACACCAAATTGTATGCAGATTGCATAGTGCTTGCTAAGACTGCATAATGCTCCCTATCTTCTCTAAAGGATCGAAAACATGAAGTTTCGTAGGACCCGACTCATCTGAGAAATGAATAAATCTGCTCTCAAAAAAAGCTTACATCCGACAAAATTGCTTCATACTTCGTGTTTCCCCAAACATGGCAACCTGACTACTCCCGTGCTAGCTTGTTTGCTGTTCTTTAATCATTTTCGTACACTGCATGTGTCGTCACTTATGTATGCTTCGAAACAATCTTTGTTTTATTAGTCTATTACATTTCCTTTTTTCTGTGTTCATCCACTACATTCCTTAAGCGCATCTTAGCTCGATTAGCCTCTAAAGCTACTCTAAGGTGCCTGTATCTAGATTTTTAGTATCAACTTTTATTAACATTCCTTATTCATTTCCCCCGAAAAATAAATTTCATATGTCATATATATATCCTTTTTTATTTAAGAGGGTGCTAACAAAAACTAATACAATCAAAGGTTATTGTTGTTGCAGGTAAATTGGATTGTTATGCAATCTAGTCCGTTGGGAAATTTAGTTGCGAGATCATTTCTGTCGTTTACCGTTCCGCTTAATTTCTCTATTTATCTTTTCTGACTGCTAGATCCTTCTTAAATAATTGTCTTTAGGTATGTTAAATGACAATTAACAAAAGCTTAAAGTTTTTAAGTAAATGTGTTATTTGTAAGGTTTTGCAAACAAAGGTTTCGTTAATTGGACAGTGTTCTTTCAGTCTTCTTTCTGCAAACAATTAGAGCCTTTTGTATCTCTGAATGCCAATATAATATATTCCAAGGAACCAATGGGTATAAATACTGATGAAATAAACTGAGAAATCAGTCATTTACTTGACACTTGTTCGTATTTTCATCTCTTCACTCACATTGCTCATTCAAATCCAAAATGTCAGGATCCCGCTTCGTGTTTCCCGACGGCTCAACATTTCCGGTTATTACTTCAGTTAAACGACGTCTTGCATTCGGGGAGTCAAGCGCCGAAGCGCTTGCTCTTGTTGAAGGTACGGAAATGTTTTACAGTTTTTTTTCTTTCTCCCTTTTTCAGCTGTTTTCGCTCAAATTGCCTTTGCGCAGATGAAGACGCAAGGGCAAACCATTAAGCATACTCAATTGCAAGCGATGTAAATGGCTTGCCGTCTGCGTTTGCGAATGCTTTACTTTGAATCACACTTTGGTCTAGAAACCTTGTAAATCAATCGCAAACGCAAAGTGCGATGTTCGCGCCTGCAGTGTAGCAGGAACTAGCTGGATTTTTCAAGTTTAGCGCGAATTTATGTTATGGCTTTCCATATATGTTTTTTATTATAGATCGATGTACTGGTGTTCGTTTTATGTTAATATCTTCTAAGGGGTGCTTCTAAAACCGGGGACGGGGAACGGTCAATATTCACAATATCAGCACGGTGAGCTTGACGTTTATTGTTCAAATCCTCGACTCCAGCCCTCGAAGAACTTGTAGACTCTCACAGCTCCATACTGGTATTGACCGTTGCCCGTCTTATATTGACCGTTGCCCGTCTTATATTGACTTTTCCCCGTCTTATATTGACTGTTCCCCGTTTTCAGTTCTAGTAAAGTCTTCATTTAACTCGTTGCTTCTTTGAATTTATTGTTTCTTTTATTTTGGACTATATTTCAATTTGTCAACCATTGTAAAAAGAGCTAAGTGTTTGTTAATCAGTTATAGTTCAAAAGGTAGACCACAAATGTGTCATTTTCTCATTTAACTGTTGTTTGGGTCGTTTTAACTATACATAGATTTGTGCAGAAACTGCTTTCGGAGGTACTAGTGACTTTCGAAAAGACTTTTCCTTGAAAAGAAAAAGCACTCATTTTACAGTTAAGATCATCTTTTCTTCTTCCGTTTCAATTAATTTGCAAACTGGATAAAAGTTTAAGAGTTGTTAAAGGATTAAAAGCATTTGCTGTTCATTGCTCATCCTGGAAGCAGTATTGTTAAGTTATGGTTTTCAAAAAAATAGCCTTAACAGTGTGAGTTTATTTTGGTGAAGAGTTCAAGAAAGGTTTTTTAGTTCAAATCTTCAAGAGAGACCAACAGAGGACAGTTATACATGTTATTTACGTATTCATCATCGTGTACAAGTCGCTTAAAGCCGCCATGATTTTTCAGGTCGCTTTTTTACATCGTCTTAAGTCGATTTAAGTCGCACAAAGATAAACGGTGAGTTTAGCTTCAGAGCAGGTTTTGAACTGTACTCGGCCACAGCTCTAGCAAAACTTGAATACACAAAACAATACTACACAAATGCTTTTTATTTAACGTTGCCTGTATCATTTTATCAAACAGATTTATGTCCAGAAGAGGCGCCTCCAACTCCTGATTACAAAGTGCGCAAACGCATTAGGAGAAATTTGACAGTTGCACAAAGGTGCTACCTCGACAGAGAGTTTACACTCAATGAACGTCCCAAGCCGTCTGTTTATAGACAGATTGGGTTGAAACTAGATCTACCCAAAAAATTTGTTCAGGTAAATTAGATCAGTGTTTTTATTTGCTAGTAGCTGCGTAAGAAATAACTGCTTGTTGTTATCGGAAGTTAAAAGAAGCCAAAAACTGTCACAACTGGAAATTTTCGGCAGTTACTAAATTTGTTCAACTTCGATTACAACTGACAAAAAGATGGCGTTTTGAAATACTTTAAAAACATTTGAAAGCGAATATTCAGATCGAGTCCAGAAAAAATAGAACAGCAAAAAACTTGAGTTAAAGCAATATTTGAAGCAGTTGGAGAAGTGAGATCTAAGTTAAAACTATTGCTTTAAAACATCGAAAATACAGGGCTTGATATGAACTATAGTTGTAAAAATCTCTTATAGACAAGGCAAACCGCGGATGCATTGGTTGTGCGAAACTGTGTGATGGTGCATATCGGTCCAGCATTTACTTGTATGAGTAGATCATAAAATATAACAATTGTCAAGAGTTATATTCGAGGAATTTAGGAGATACAGTGTGAATCAGTTTTTTACTTCTAACTTTATCTTTAACGCAAAAGGAATGATACCGAGACATTTTTTTTGAGGAGGGGGGGGGGGTGCATTTTTCAAATTGAATACTAAAGTTCACATTATTATGATCAGTTTTAACGTACGTGTTCTAAAATTACCACAAACACAAGCTGGCGATCTTCGCGTTTAAACAACATGAAAACACTGTAGTTTTCAAAAGAAGCAGAATATATTGGTATTTGGTTCTTTATGCTTTTCTAGTCTTCATTCCTGTCGTTGTTTCCATCAACATGCAGACCATTAGCAAGCCAAAGATCAGCACGTACTAGTTCAAGGTTCTCATTAAGTAAAAATAAAAGCGGAAACTAGGAAAAGAAAGCAAGTGTAATTTGTGTTTTAAAAGCTTAAAAGTGTTCAAATTGATCTATGTTATACGGCTATTAGAATGTTGTTAGTAGCGTACACGTTTTGTAAAATTTACAAATTTTTGTGTTTCATTCTGTGTTTCATTATTTTATTTTCAGATCTGGTTTAAGAACCGTCGACAACGAGAACGCAATCTTCTAGCAAAAGCTGTCTCAAGCACTCCACCATCACTGGCTAACAAGATTGACTCCTCAAAGAGCGACAGAAAACACTTCAGAAAGGCGCTTTTTCAAACCGTGCCATCACCAACACAGTATCGAGCACCCGCTGACCAGAGGAAATCCGAGCCTATTGAGCTGGAGCTCCAGTTTTCGGCAGTTGAAGCACGGGAGTGTCTTGTTCCACCTACACCAACTATTAAAACTGAGCAATCTGGATTTCAAGATACAGTTTCGGCGGACTCGATCAACGCATGCATCAGCCCGTTTCCAGTCAATATCAAACGAAAATTTGACGATATCCAACAGCGCCCTCTCGACAGTTCTTATAGTTGTTATAACTACGAAAGCCGAGTAACAATGGACAACTTACGTCAATTCTAGCAAATTATAAGTTTTTTTGCAACATTGTTTTGTAGTAACATTCTTTTTCCTAAGCGACAAGCGCAAGTTATTTTAAAACAAATATTTCGAATCAGGTAGAAGAATTTCAAAGATCTACAGCAGTGAAAACATTTTCCTTTTGTCATGTTATGAGAACATGGTTGCAGCTATTCGTTTTGGTTGCTCACTGCTTTTAAACAATACTATAGTTTAAGGTGAAGCGATCACATGTTTCATCCAATCATATTTCACTTGCATGTTTGAAAATAAATGGACAGTTCTTTAATGCATCCCGTCTTTATGTATTCATAGTTTGGATATCTTGTTAGGTAAGAGTTTAACAGCCTTTTGGGTGGGTTTCTCTGTCCATACAAGAATAAAATATATGTGTATAGTTCCGGTTGCCTGGTCGATCTTAACGTTTATCGTCAAAATCGGAAAGAAGAAATTCTACAAGATTACTAGAACACTGCTTACCACAATCATTATTAAACATTACAGTAGATTTTGAGATTTGATAAAAATGATTCAAGCAACCCCATTAGCCCAAATTTATGAATAAATAATGTTTCAAAAGCTACAGCATCTAATCTCACCGACCAAAGGGTTAAAGATACGTGTAAATTGAAAAGGAAGCACGTATATCATTTCATCGCCTTTGACATATTAAGCAGCTTGGTAGTGTTTGCAATGTTTTAAAAGTTTTGGTTCGCAAAAGCAATTAAGAATAGTTTAACCTTCAAGATTACCATGGTGTTGGTTGTTTCACAAAACAAATCTAGTTACCGTTCCGTTGTGTTCAATTCTCTTTAACCGACCGTTAACAACTAAAAATATTTGACCGACTGTTAACAACTAACTAAAATATTCCAATTTGTGCTTAAGTATATGAAACCACAAAATATTGTCCCTGATTTGGGGAATAGTCTGCATGCGGGATAGCACATTTAAAACCAATACGTCGTGAATCACATGGAGAGTAACCTACTTTAAAAATCTTTGAAGACAGAGTAATATCTTTAAACCAAAAAGTACACGAAACGTTGTCAAATCACACACCAATCCATCTCAATTCCTTCGACGAGAAAACACTAGAAAATTATTACCCAGTCCTGTAAACAGTCCAGACCTATTTTTCCGTAAGAAAAGATGTGGTAGAAACTTTAGGAAAGAAACAAAAAGAATATTAAATATAACAGTTGGAATGTCCACATAAACCTGTCGAATCTCTGAGCATTACAAACTTTTTGCAAGTTTTTGCCTTTAAAGCGCCGGTTGCTCTTTTCCATGTCTTTTTCTATTTTCCATGGAGCGAGTACGAACTTGTTTTGATATTTGCATTTCATTTAGAGCTATAAAGTTGGCAAAATAGCAAATAAAAACCCAAACCGAGTATAAGCCAAGGAAGCTGTTCAGGGAACCCTAAATTCTTGAAAACTTGACCAATAAAACAACAACTCGTTAAAAGTCACCTGTAGCGCTTTGACCCGCCGGAACGATATAGACTTCTCTAGTTTGCACTGAATTTTTGAAGTGGTAAAATGAAATCACCAAGTACTAGTTATGTGTTGTGTTCAAACTGCGTGAAAATAAAATCTTCAAAAATTTCTGGAATTCCTTTTTGGTGGTTCAAAACATTTGCTCGTATGTGGACTGTTTAGATCTAAACCTACTCTAGTATTTGTTAAGTTTATTCATTGAAACGAGAGCTGAAGGTTCATTTTTATTTAAAAGGAAAAAAAAAGACCAAACACCTTTGCGCAACAGAGAGATCAAACTTTAGCGCAGAAGCAAGCTTTGTTCCGCGCCTCAATAATATAAATTTAATTGCTTTCTAAATGAATAGATGCGGTTAGCAGGTAATTGCTTTTTTATATAGGTGTTTGCACAAAGTAAAAAAAACTGAAGTCGCACATTCCAACAGTGTCTTTGATTAAACAAAATAAATAACAAAACGCTGCATAACTTCTTAACAAAGACATTTTGTGTGTGCGACCTGGACAAAATCAAGTTTAAATTTGATCGTATTGTGAAATGTTTCACACTTAGGAGGCTTCGTAGATAGGTTGGTACAACCGTCATAACCACAAGCCAACAAATCGTAATGATCTTGAGAAACATGACCTAAGAAAACACAAAACAACACAAATAACTATATAAATATTACTTCTAATACTGCACGAAATAACAGCTCGTCTGCTCTACTCTACTAAAGAAATCAAACAAATGGTTAAAATATTAAAAAACAAGAAAGCAGCATCTTCGGACTTGATTAAAAACGAAATGCTCAAAGGAAGCCAAGAAATACTAACGAGTGTCTATGAAAAGCTGTTTAATTTGATATTAAATTTGGGAGTATATCCAATTTTCTGGTGTGAAGGTCTGATTACACCTATTTTCAAGTCATAGGATAAGTTAGACCCTCAGAAATTATAGAGGTCTGATTTTACACGCATCTGCGAACAGGATTATTTGGACTGACCGTATCAATCAGCAAGCTCAGTTTCGAAAGACTCGAGGTTCGTGCACTTCAAAAACAATTAGAGATACACAGACTCCTTTCACTGAACATGCATGAGTAACATTTCGTGAATAGGGTTCTTTTCTGATTTGATTTGATTTGTTATGCAATCAAACGTGCAATTTGTTGCAAGAAAACCACATCCATAGATTCATGAATTGTGCATATTCAGTTTTTCTTCAAAAAGTTACTCAATATTGTCACTTCATGCCGTCTTTTTTGTTTTTATTTCATTTCCATTCAGTGATTAATGCGTACGCTTTTATATTAATTGGTAGACAGTTCAATATCCACGAGTTAGCCATTGGTCGCCTATGTTTTACACGAACGCGCGAACAAACATTTTATAATTGCTTCCAGTGTTTGTTTCCAATAGGAAACTCATTTTACCAACACTCAGCGACTAGGCAAAACCAAATGCAAAACCTTATGTATAATTTAAAGAGCTTGACAAATTAATTTATTTGAAACACGCGCGATCATCAAAGGACGAAATTTGCTAATGGACTTCTTTATAAATCTTAAAACAATAGAATGTCCTTTTTAAAGTGCGTTGCTGATATGGTTTTCTTTTGTCCTTCTTTCGCATTGTGTTACTAATTGGGATTATATCACAAGTTTGATCATTTTACGCCCGCAAAAAGCTAAGGACTGTAATACATTGCACTTTTACATTGTTTGACTTAGAAATAAATGTGGCGATATTCAGCTATTTGTGTTTACAATATATTTTGTTAGTCAGACCTTTAAACAGGATGAAAGGGAGCAAAATATTTGCAGAAACACCTATCGACCATAACCGAAGACGGTTTTGCCATTTCCATTGCGGTTTTTGCAATTTTTTTACCAATTTTCGGCCCAAAATGATTTAAGTCTTTTTTATTTCGTGCGGTAGGGAGGTCTTGTGAATGCAAAAAGATTTTCAAGTCACAAAAAAGTTTGGGTACCAACCAAATAAACCATTTTATTGTTGTAGTTGAAGCGGACTTACATAACTTTATATCAAGTTAACTTTTGAGATTATCAGTTGTGAACTGAGACATACACCAATTTCTCCAGACATAAAAAGCATTTCATGAATAGGGTTACTTTTGCGATCTAATTCATACTAGGATCAGGAATTATGAGTATCAGTTATAAATAGGTTTGTTGGCTACGCGTAATAGTTAACATTCTTGGCATAATTGCATTGTTTTTAAAGTTTAACTATTGTCATTTTCAGTTTTATTCAACAGGTTGTTCAATATTACCATCATTATTACACCTAGGTGCAACTTCTCAAATTAATTATCCTCACTTGCTAAATTACCTTTCCATGAAAACATAACACAATAGGGACAACTTGTTTTTCCAAACAATAGGTAATTACAAAGTGAGGCATAAAAAGATCTGTTCCAAAAAGAAAAACCACAAGTTTGGTCCGACCCCAAAGTGCAGAAACAGCAGTAACAGTAGCAACTACAGTTCAAAATGTATCGAAGCCGTAAGGTATTCACTGATGGATCATATTCTCTTGCCAATAACAGCGCAAAGCGTCGCTTGGATTTCGGTTTTTCAAGCCCCGAAGCCTTGGCCACAGTTCCCGGTAAGAGAGAGTGAAATGTTTTGTAAGCTTGCATAGATACTGCTCCCATTTCAAAGCTGTTAGCACAGCTAGTCACTGAATCGCATGTGTGCCGGAATAATATGGCATGTAAAATACCACATTTACTTTTTTATAAGGCAATCTGTTTCATGCAAAGATCCATTTCAGGTTTTCTTGCAAAATGTGTTTTAGCTTACCATGTTAAAACAATCAGAGCACGTTTGTAAGTTTGATTAGTTTTTCAAGTTTAACATATCGCACCAGTATAATGCACAATGGAAGACCAAAGACGAAAACCTAAAATTGTTTTTCTGCGTCGGCTAGAAAGCCAAAAGGTGTCGTCAATCCAAACTACATAAACACTGTCTTTCCTCATAACTCCACATTATTCTCTGACGAAGGGCTAACGCTTAAAACGTCAGCCTTTAAACAAACTTCACAGTGAAAACAAACTCAGTTATCAATTATTCTTGGATAAAGAATACGTTACTTATACAGGTAACTAACTGCGGCATTTTGCTTCTGTCATGGCTCTTTCCGAAGTTAAAAGAATCCGGATGCAAATCATTCTGCGCAATACTTAGTCCAGCTTATCTTTATCAGAAACGTTTCTTTGTATGTGTCCGCTATAGCACGCCAAAATTCTGTACACGTTTATCGAAAGCTGCGCCTTTTTCGTTTGTAGTGACAGTATAATGATTACACGTGTTTTACTCGCAAACGAGTTTTACGTCATTATAAGGCAAGGTATATTTTGAAATGAGTTTAAAATATGTTTATGGAGGAACCTTATGGAGACATTGCGTCGGATTATTAGTCAACAGAAGTGACGTAAAAATCGTTGTCAAAAACCTTTCGTTGCAGACTTGAAGACTAAACGACAAAACAAAAAGCTTGAATGAAGATTGATCGGTGGATTATTGGCTTGTATCTATGTCTTTAAGTACGAGTTGGATAGACGTTCAGCCTCTCCTTCGACAGTTTGAATCTAGCACTATTGACTGCATATTTCATATTGTTTGTTACATTTTTCACACTACCTACGGATTGTCAATCCTATTTCTTTAAAATATTTTCAAAAATATTGGTCCTAAAAAGTAATCTGTTAGCGGTTGACAACTGACCCGCAGTGCTAGTCGCATTAACCTGTAGTATAGAGATCAACTGAGTATTTAAGTTTTTCATCTTCAAGTTTTCAGTTTTTAATGAGATAGTTAAATAAAATTACAAAACAGTACTGCCCACAATTGGCAAATGCGCTAGTCTATGCGGGTAGTTGCTCAATTGGACTTATTTTTGTTACTAACACAAACTACAATAAATTAAAGCAACGAACAAACTAAGGAAAAATGATTGAAAAAAAAAGTAGGCCATAACGGAGGTATATGTCTATAATTTGGAGGTTTATTATGTGGCGTGTTGTGATTGGTCAATTTCAGGTCCGTAAGTTACCGTACGGACCTCTGGTTCTGGAGCGCCTGTCATTTTCAGCCTTACTTGCTTCAAATAATCAACAAAGCCATGAAATAAACATCCTCGCTTTTCTTTTCTTTTCTTTCCTAATTTTTACGGCCCGCACGCTTCGCGCTTGGGTCATAAAAGGAGGGAAAAAACTCGGTCCACAACTTGCCGTACGGACCTCGCACTCGGCTAATAAGAGGTGTATATTAGTGCACAAAACAGGATGTCAATCATTTTGCTCCAGATTTGTTTCCTGAGGAGACTGGTTCTCAAAGGCGAAGAAGAACGACATTCACGGTTCAGCAACAGATCGCACTTCAGAGACAGTTTGACGCTGACCAATACTTGACGTTGTCTGTACGCAAGAGAGTTGCAGCAAGTTTTGGTCTGACCGAGCGGGCTGTTAAGGTATCACGTATGGCCATATAGCTTAACCTAATAACAATATATTTTGCGCATTCCAAGGACTTTATAGAGCTTTCAAAGGTGAAAAGAAGCGTAGATAATTTCTTTTTGCACTGTCGGGTTTAAGAAATAAGAACAGTCAATAGAGCAGTAAAATACTATATTTTTGATTCGTAAAAGTTATTTTTAAAATTTTTCAAGGACGAAGTTTGACTTCAAGGGAAAAAGAACTTTGAATTAACGGTCGTTTGCGGGTATTTGTTGATATCTGGCTATTTATGGTTCACTTTATTTTTGGACATCTAATTATAGAATCTTTCCAAATGCCGGTGTTTTTAGAGACTATTAGAAATACAAAAAGAAAAAACAAAGTCTTTCTTCAAACCAAAAACTATTTCAATGCTTAAGTTGGCTGTTTAGAGACATTCTTACGAGTTATGAGAAACAATGAGAATTATTTTCCCACTCAGGGGCAGATCCAAAAGTTTTTTTTGGGGGGGAGGGGGGGGGGAGCAAATGTCATCTATCTGTGCTCCAAAACACGGTTTCTCAGTGTTTTTCTTAAAATATTGTTCCGAAATTAGCCAAATAAGGGAGAGGGTGCGAGTGTTGGCACCACTTCTTAAACCGCCCCTGACTCTACTTGTCAGATGGACTGAAAAAATGTTCTATTTAAGATTAAATATACGCACTTGAAAAGGGTTGTTCTTTTGAATAAGAAATAAAGGGGCGGGCGTGACTCGTGTTTGTATCCTAGGGAGAACTAGGTGCTAGGTTGAGCCCTACGCCTGAAAAGGTACCAGAAATGGTATCCATATTTGGTAGCCTAAGATTACTTGGAGAAGGGAGGTACGAAATTTCCCAGCTTGTTAATGCACGTTTCCCCGGGGAGGGGGAGGGGGTACTCCCATGAGTAAGCTACACGGGGACGTGTCGCCCTTCAAGGTAAACTTTTTCGGCCTTCTGGTCAGAAACAGGGCATAGAATGATTTGGTTTTTAACCGTTTTTCGTAAACGGGACTCAGAGATAAGATACGTGTTTTAGCGAATAAATGTGTGGAATTTGAGCTGAAAACCAGAGAATGATTTTCCGTGATGAATAACTGATCCGATAAAAACTGATAAAGTGCTTATCGCCGGTTCAGCTTTCAAAAGCTACAATCTAACT
>JAOBYE010547304.1:0-12759 GCA_025403585.1 Parazoanthus swiftii
ACAGACAAATGAGATACCTGTTTTGGTCAGCGTAGGTGCACGGTGACGATGCTCTTTGCTGGACATGCATGCATATTCATCACTCACTGTTAGTGTTTGCTACTTATTGCAGAAAAATGTCCTTTAAACTACTGCAAAAATGAACTTGAAAGGGGACGTTTGAGGGAGTAATGAAAGGTTTGTGAGAAAATAAGTCGACATTGGCGGAAAAAACGTGACTTAATAAGGAGGAAGGAGAGTATTATGCATAACACTAGTTACTTGGCAGGTCTGCTTCCTAGCTGAATTTCCGCAGTATTGTAACAAACAACCAACCAATGGAAACTATTCGGTATGGTATACTGTGTTTCTGTGCTAACTCAATACGTTCAGATATCAGCCGGGCCACCATTATCCCTCCCCTACCCAACAAAAAAAATAATAACAATAATTTTCTGTTTATCTCAACCTGCAGAAAGTTTAGCTGCAAAATTTAGCGCTGTTAAATCAAGATTGAGCGTGATATATGAAGGATTTATAACATCTCTGGGATAACATAGAAGTTTCCAAATATTATCTTATACTTCTCAGGCTCCTTTCTCGTTGGCGCCCATTTCATTCTTGTATCTCTCAACATCTGGAGTACATAATTATCTGTCCCATTAGTTCACACAACATCAGTGGTCAGATTAACTCGCTATGGGTTGTTCAAGAGCGGGTTATTGTCAACCCAACCCACGATCGGGTTTACTTTTTTACGGACTGATTCGAACTGGCTTTCCAGATTTAGGTGAACAGCTTTCCTTAAGCTTTACAGCGCTATACTCAGAGAGACTGAGCTACGATCTATCGATAGAGAAGTGTAATTTATCACGAATTCCATGTCAGTCTGAGATTTGATCGAGTCTAGGATTTCCAAAACAAGAAACTAATTTTTTTTCAGAACAACTGACACTAACACAAAACTATTCTTGTACAAACGATCGACAGTGCTGTTACAATTTCGTGAATTGCCGCTTCAAACTTTCCAGATCAATACTGATTGCTGTAGTTTTATTTGTTTATTCATTTCTAAAGACGCGCCTGTTGGTAAGAAATATATATACCGATACAGCCCTGAAAGTCTTTAAACTGTCTTAAGTAAGGCAAAAGTTTTGGTTCTACCTCGGTGTAAGAACCCACGAGTTACGTCACCCAGTCATACATAGTTCACCAGTGGTGAAGGCGAAAAATCGCCCCCACAGTATTGATACGTTGTTCTTTCTACTCATAGATTGGAAAATATGCTTTAGTTATGGGACTTAAATTAAACATTTCAGCTCAATATACTTGGCGTTCACCAGCGTCGAGTACGTTAATGACGCTAATTCACCTCCCATAATTGAAGTAAATTTTGTAGAGTACGAGTGTAAGTATGCACGGTATTACCAGTCCTCGGCGATAGCACAAGGCTTCGACATTGCCGACACTGTGACATCATTTGTGCACCTCTCAGGGAACCCTATGCAGCCTGTCAAGATCTATGGGGAAGATGACAAAGCGTGGGGAATTCTGGGAATGGGAGAAGGAACTCTCCCCAGCTCTCTAGCTTGAAACCTCTTCTGCTCTATCAACCTCGATCTCAGGCTCTTTCCTCTCCTTTCTCCTCCCTCTCTCGGGAGAGAGAAGAGCCTGGGGACGAGGTTGCTGCTCTATAACCTATTTCATCTTTTAATGGTGAAGGGCTTTATAATAATTTTTATAACTAAAGCGCTTTACAACTTTTTGAATTACTTTTGGACTGTTTCATGTTCGACTGTAGCTGTAGCTGTATGTAGAAAATTTGCAAGAAACAAATTTGAAATTACAACGGCTAACAACACAAATACCTCAAATGAAAAGAAGCCCTTCGCAGTTAGGTTCACCCTGGGCATACTAGCATGTATAGACTACTTTCACAATACGCTTCACTGGCCATAATCAAACACTTCGAGTCGAGGAGAGAAAGCAGAAATACAGCAAATGTAGGAGAAATTGAGTTATTGTTTACGGTCACTGGGGCAAATTATTCAAGTAGTGTATCTGTTAATCCAAATACTTTTCAATCATTTGTATTTACCAACAACAACAGCGTAGTGTAAATTCTTTAAATGAGGTTTATTGCTATGTCTTGATCTGCTCTTCCTCTAATTTACCAACATATAACAGAATTTAAAGAGTAACAAGTCCTCCAAAGTGTGAAGAAAACTTCTGAGCGGCTCCTTATCACCGCCAAGTGGGTAAATACATTATTTCTTTGTATGCGTACGTGATCAACAAAACCTTAAGGCGAGTGATGCAGAGTTTTATTGCGACATTCTTGGCCAAAGTGGCTACGATTTTTAGCGCTTTATCTTGTGGAAACATGTTGCAAGTTTTTAAACAATGTTCAAAAAGTTACATCTTGATGTCGTTACAATCGTTAAACAGCATGTCTGGGCTCCGTAAACAAAAACTCCCTTTTGGATTGTGAAAGTAACAACCCCCAAATTAAAGTAATGACTCGGTGAAATTAGCGACAACAAGGGCTACCTGATCTCAAAGTAGCGTGTATTCGACGGAAGCTCAGTTTGACATTCAAGAACTTTTCAATAACTTTCCAGCAGTTCTGCAGTAAATAAACCTTTAAGTTCTCGAATATTTTTATTTTTAAAAGTTTCAAAACGTTTTAAATATAAAGTTACTTTTCTGGTGTGCAAACACTAACCAAATTCATGGATCTTACAGGACTCCGGCGCTGATTTTTAGAAAATCTTGAAGGCCTCGAATTCGTTTTCCAAATTCAAGAAGTTCCTGGGATTTTCAAAGATTTTGGCAGCTCTGGTAATACTCTCGAAACTCTACGGTCTTAGTGCACACGCCCAGTAGTCTTCATGTACAGTAAAAGCCTTGTCTAAACAAAGTAAGTAAGGTAAATAAACAGTTGTACGCACGTTGTACATCGTTGGCAACAGTTGCCATGCAATGCTTTACACCCACACTTGGATGGTGCAAATTATTTTTTGATGAATAACGAGATAGAAGAGTAAAAGTTGCAACTCTTCCCTGAGTGGGAAACTGTTACTGCCTACAGTATATCTGTGAGGCTACAGGGATGATTGTTATTTGTCTGAACTACCAGATTGCAAAACAACTTAGGTTTTTTAGTATTTTTTTTTATCTTTGAGTGAAAAGGTTTGAAAACTTTGTGACAGGTGTTAAACATGTACACTCATTACCTAACATGTTACAGCATCAAAATATTACATAAAAGGCACATTATTCTCATAATATACGTTAACTTGTCAGTAGTACATGCAAATCAGGGCAGGTAGAACAGAAAACTTTGCAAAAACAGATTCAGGACAATCATTTCACTGTTTAAGAAAACTGGATGTTTTAAAACAAATTAGAGAACTGAAACCTGTTCATAACGCTTACCCACACACACATATACATTTATTCTAGGCTTGTAAATAAAAACAAAGTCCAGCTAAAACGGTAATGATTTTGTGCAATTTTACTGTTTTTTTTTTGGTGCAATGTCTTGCTGATTTTTACCGGCTCAATAAAATGAAGATGTACATCTACATGTGTGGATGTAGATAAGCTCATTTTGTAGTAGTTACTACAGTAGGGTCTAGTATAGCTTTCATTTAACAAAATACAGATAACAAAACTGTTTGTATTTGAAATGTTCTAAAGTTTGTCTTCAGTTGTAAACGGTTTGAAATTTTCCTTGTGGTTTGAACATGTACTGTAGGGCCTGGAAAACTGTCTGTTAGAAGATCTTCATTCACTTTTCAATCCAGTAGTACATTCTAACACCAAACTGCATCTACATTCTGTACAGGGTCCGTACTGATATTTCAGTGCAAAATTCAAGACATATTCCAGACTTTTTTCCTCCTTTTCTTGACTCATCAATTGATAATTGAACGCTTTAGATAAAAAGTAACAGACTGTTAAAAAACATGGTGCTTGTTAGCTCACTTCATGCAAAATCCAAGATTCTGGATATTAATATTTTTATTGACCTACGTTTTAGTCTTCCAATGTTTTAGATAATTTTCATGCATTTAACATTCTTAAAAATAATAGTGAAAAAACTGGGCATTATTTCTGCTTTGGAGTAAAGCAAGAAAATTCAGACTTTATCCAAAGCTTTATTTTCCAGATTTCTTCCAGTATTACTGGATTTCAAGACTTTTTCTCTGTACGAACCCTGACTGTATGTACTGACATGTCACATTGTTTAAAATGTCATTATTGATAATAAAAAGCACCCTTGTTCACGCACTTCCCAGTTCAACAAAGCATGGTCTGTAGTGGTCACCAGTGGATCTGGGCCTAAAATAAAGAGCATAGAAAATTAGTACAAAACACCTTTTTGCATTCAGTATGAATGATGTGCACAATGAAACTGCCCTAATCAATGTGTTTTGTTTTCCAATATATAAAATTACAATGAGCCAGCAAACCAGTAAAATGCATGGAAACAAAAACTTGCTGCCCAGTGAACTAGCACAATCATAAGCCCAGCATACCAGCACAATGCACAGAAACAAAGACTGAATTAATATGTATTGAACTCAGCATACCAGTGACTACAGTGAAGCTGGGGGCGGCTCCTGATGAGGAGGTCCAGCCCTTTCTACCTCTGTTGGGCTGCTAGAGTATGCTGCTGGGCCACGGCGAGGGCTGTGCCATGGAGTCTCCTTGAATAGGAACCAAAGGTTCATTCCCCAAACAAACAAGTTCAAAAATCCAAGAAGCTGTTCAAATGAAAAATTAATTGCAGTTATAGTTACCATACTTCATGAATCACAGTAATTTATTTTATTCACAGTTCAGGGGTACAATTTAGCAATTAAATATAAGCATTCATAGAAAAAAAACCCTTTATAAACCTGTTATAACTACAGTACATGTATGTCAAAGAAATGAATTTCTAAATTGAAAGCTTTATACCATCAAAATTACCAAACTTTTCAGCAAAATCAAGCAATCAGGAGTTGGTAATGAATCCCAGAGGCAGTACTGTAATTAGTGGTTGCAGGCCAAACTGTTTACATGTCAAATATCCAGCTTTTGTGAGTAACCTTAATGATTTGGAGGGTGTCCATCTAAGGGCAGGTGTCATTCTTTTACATCTCTGTATTTGGTTTACGGTTGTAGTACGAGTCACACAAGTTTATTTCTGGCTGGTGTTGTTCCCTTCCCTGCTGGCCTGATTATTCCTAATTAGGTATCTCTATAAACACACATTAACTTTACTAATCAAAGTTTTCAGAGCTCATCTCAAGTCACAATGAACTTTACGAACATTATTTTGTGTCCCAGTACTTCATGGTTAACATCTACAAGTACTGTACTAAATTTTTTATAAAATTAGCAAACAAATATTTGAAATTTGAGCCAAAATCCATGAACAGGGTACGAATTTCCAATAGTTTTCTCCTCATAAACAGGATCAGGTGTTGACTGTTTGGGTGGACTGTCCTATCCAAACTTAAGTTGAGTGGCCCTCTGTGGGACTCTACATGTAGTGTATAGCTCTGACAGCACTAAAACTAACAGACAATGGGAAAGACTCTCCTTATATGTAACAAGTACCAGTTGTCATTGTTATAATAATACTGTGTACTTTAAGTACTCACAATCGACACATTCAAAGCTCCATAGGTAGCACCCTCCGTGACTTTGCACGTTTCGTATGCATTCTGCATTCCGGCCTGGCAGTAGTGAAGTTCCTGTTTAAGAGTTGCACCACTTGTGGCATCCTTAAGCCCTGACACCCCTGCAGCCCACGCGATGGACGAAGTGAACCAACCAAATGCTAGAGCAGCACTGATCACAAAATCCTGAAACAGTAACAAAAGCAAGTATAATCTGGACTGACAATAGTCATGGCCGAAAAAATACTTCAATGTCAAAAAAAACCTGACTATTGTACATTTAATATTAATATTAAATTGTCTAAAACACTGCATATATTCACAAATAAGTCAAACTTGCAAGACACAGAGACTGACCCAAAAAATTAATCCTGAGAATTTTTCATTGTTATCATTTTCTTTTATTTAAAATGCAGTGAATAGAAATACAAAAAATAACAATGTATATGGATCGGGACCCTATTTTACAAGACTTTCCAGTCCAAAGCTAACACACAGGTACTACTCTAACCCATAGTTTTAAAGGTACCTTATTATCACTTATTTTTGGAGACCTACATGTAGTCATGTAATTTTCATGATTTTTGGATTTAAAAAAATGTGCAAAATTAAAGTCTTGCAAAAGAAATTTGAAGCACTTTAAAGGAAAAATTTAAAGGAATTACACACTTTTCTCTGTACTTTACAAAACTTAAGTCCCACTAAATATTTCTATTCCAAATTTGCGAAATTTAAGGTGCACGAAAATAAGTGATAACAGATCAAATGATTTACCATTATGACATGTCAACAATAAATTATTGGTAATAAATTGTACAATGAACACTGTAAATGAATCAGACAAAAGCTTCAGAAATCTGGGGGAGGTAAGGTGACTGTCTTTCATAGCCATAGAATTGATTTTTTTAACAACACCGAAATGCATATTACAGGTACATGTAACAAGACAATACAAGCGCTCAGACTTTAACTGCTCATTAGATCATCACAAAAAAGCTCTGTCAACTTCAGCTTCTCAAGTATGGTCCAACTTAGATAATACATGTAGCTAAGCTGGAGGTGAATTGCAATGATTACTGGTAGTTTGACAAAGACTTGTTGATGTTTAAAATTTAAAAGTTGTTTATTTCCTGGACAAAGAACAACAAACCATCCCTGATAGTAAGGTGAAAAGAATTATAACTGTTAATTGACCAGCTGAAACCCTCAGCCCTGATTGCTCCAAGTTTCAAGGATAAACCTAATACTTTGTATCACAAAATATTAACAAAAAGCAAACATACCACCACTGGAAAAGAAAACAGACCAACATCTGTTGACGCTGCACGACTCTCACGAGACTCCTCAAAGAGCACATAGTACACTGTGACTGCCAGTGCATACAGGAAACAGAACACGCCAACAGTGACGAAATACTGGGACTCAGACTGATAATTGGCATCTAGATGGAGTTCAGCTGTTCCATGAGTACACTGTGATTCACCAACTGTGACATGTTTAGATTTAAAGGGGTAGTCTACATCAACAGCAATTTGCCCTTTGGGTGATAGTGGGGACTTTGTTGTTGAGTTCGACGTCAAGTTTGTCATCTTAGAACACGTTCCATCAATCAACACTCGACCAGTATAACCAGCTGTTGTGGAGAATGCAAAGATTGCAATGAACTGTGGAAAGAAACATTATGTTAGAAATGTTTAGAGCCTGGACTGTAATCTAAGCATATGGAGTGGGGTGGGGAGGGAAGGAAAAGTGGCTGTACTCTGGCCCGAAGTAAAATATTTCTTGGTATTCCTTTGAGCTCCAGAAACCACAGCAAAATAATAATTTATTAGAATATCACAGCATTAACCAATCATGTATCACGAAAACTCACATATTTTATTTAAATAATTATTTCAATATATTGTAATTATTAATATCTTAATTATGTTTATTATTAAATATTATTATTACCGTGGTTGACCGGGTAAGCTCCCATGCCCGAGTAATTACCCACCCCCCTTTTCAGATGAAAGTTCTTGCACTAGGTATTCTTGGAAGAAATAGTTGTGATAAAATTCTTTTTTCCAGACTGCTGTAGTAATAATAAAATTATTACAGAAAGTCTATAAAAATTTTGTGTTTACTGCCACTTCAAAAGCTTTGAAAAGGCTGTTTCATCAATAAAATTACTGACAATAATAAAGTGCATTTGCAATGAAAGATATTCAGGTGTGGCATGAGGTCGTCCTAGCTTTGGGAATCAAGTATCAGCTATTTAAAATTAATAAAGCTTCGTACTATAAAACAGTCATTGACCATAAAAAGTTAATCTGTGCTGTCAGTTTGTGGTAAACAAAAGATTGAAAAACTTTAACTTGCCAAACTGTCTTGATCCCTGATTTATCACTCTAGCCTGTTACCTATCGTGTTGCAAAAAATCTGCCCACTGTAGCATTCAGTGTTGGATTGTAAAATTTTGAAACAAAATTCCTTCTTCACACGAAAACAGCACTGGGATAACGAAAATGTGTTGAAAGCGGAGTCTGCAGGAAGCATGTGAGAAAATGAAACAGAAACTGTAAAAGACATGTGCTTGTTCACTTTCCAAAAATTGCAAATTACCTTTGGAAACTCACCATGTAAACACCTATGTTTGAGTAAGCACCCAACCCCAAACTTAGGCCAGATTTATTGCACATGGGGGTGGGCGCTTACTCGGTCAAATATGGCATTATTATTATTATTAGTATAGTTATTATAAAGCAATTATGTATTTTCATTTTGTTGAGTTGAAAAGCAATAGCAGTTACAAGTAATAAATACATACCCAAAGCAGTTCAAGGACATCACTAAGCCAAGTTTGGAACAAATTATTTAGTGATTCCTCCAAATGTACCAGTGTGCACATAACACTGGTCGAGTTATTTTAATAATTTAAAGCATTTATGTCAACAGTTAATTTATAATGTGAAAGTTGCATGACCACACTGTTCAGCCGAGTTCCGCGAGTGTGCACCGAGAAATACTCGCTTCGCTATCAAGTTACAGTATATTTCTTGTCCATTTCTATTCCATTCAGACCTGCAAGATTCCACTTTCATTAAAAATATTTTGGTCAGTTTGCCATGTCCACATATTCAAAACATGGAGCAAACCCGAAACACAAGGTGACAGAAATGCTAAAGATAATTTAATATTCTCAATTGACCATTCAGGAGCACACGAAATGAAACATTCGAAATCAGTTTATCTAAAATTAAACAGTCTGGCTCTTCGTATGTTGAAGAGCTCGCTAATTTATTTTTAGGGCTTGAAGTAGGCTGCGATTTCAAATCTACAATAAACTATAATATACAATTCGAATTGAAAGCAACAATACACTTAAAATGAGTGAATTGCACTCGCCACCCATTCCTTACCCTGCCCAATAGTTAGTGAATCAATAAGGGCAAATCCCGCGATCTACGGAAGACTTACCACTTCAATTACTTTAATAAACCCCTTGGGTTCCTTTAGTATCTCTGTATTCAACCTCATGATCCTTGGAGCGAAACAACCTGTCAGAAACTAAAAACCTTCTGTACAATATTCTCCAAACAGCTTGAACGCTCGGCACCACCTGCATGCAAGTTCCCGCGATGCATGGAGCTTGGTAGCCACGCCTCTGACAGGTTCCGAGTTTTAGCCGACTGCTTTCCGACTATGTTTCGACTGTTCAGTTTGTCGGGTAATGCCTGGGATCAGAGGCCTGGGATCTAGTTGCTACATGCGGTCAGGGCCATTTTTGTTTCGCGTCGACGGTACGTTGAGATATGGGAACAATTAACAAAAACTAATTTATCCTTTTCGCAAGACGTTATCAAAATTTTGAAGAAATATTCTTTAAAAAATTTGTCATTATTATCCGAGTGAAAATTCTGACTTCAATTTCAAAAAGCGCACCGCAGTTGGGCGTAGTACTTAAACTGGGATAATGCCAGTGTTGCGGACTTTCACCTCCCACTTCCCTGAAAAGGACCTGTAGCAGTGTCCCTCTTCGAGGAAAATGCTAAATAAATACATAAACAAAAAACAAAATAAAAAGAGCTGTCTCATCTTGCGTGTTGATAATTAGCAAATGAAATCGCGCTCTATTGTCATGTTACTTTGTTTGATCTTGGAGAAAAAAATGGCGTAGGTTGAGCGCGCACTTCTTTAGGCTCGCGGGGCGAAAAGAAAATCAAACACCCAGATATGTTTCTCATGGTCTCACAAGGCAAGTTCTCACATAGTTCTCACGTCCAACACGTGAGAAAACAGCTGTGAAAATGTCTCCCGAGACCTTGGACTTTTTTTCAAGCATGCGTCGGCCTTTAACAATTTAAAAGATTGTGACTTAGGTTATAGCTTGTTCTTCAAAATATTCATGGTCGGTGGTCAGATTATTTTATAGTCATGTTGTATCTTTTCTTCACAACGTACCAAGGGAAGGGAAAAAGTGACTTAATGGCGCATGAAAATCATTTTTAAACTAAATTTCTATGAAAGTTCTTACAAAAATATCTTCCTTGGTTCATTGATTGTGGGAGAAAACTTTCAGAATCGGGATCTTCCTATGGCTGTGCTTGAAATGAGATTCAGGATTGCAAGTAAAAACAACAACAACAAATTTTATTTAAAACAGAAACGTTTAACATTCGTAGTACAGCAGAACTAATTGAAGTGGATACTTGTCCCATTAGCGAATAGTCTTTTTAAAGAGACAAAGAACTTCTATTATATGTGAATATAAAAGTCAGTGTGAGCGTGGTTGGCATAGTCGGTAAGATCTCTGACTCCCAACCAGAAGGCCCCGGGTTCAATCCCCGGCCTGGTCGAGGGTTGAACTTTGGGCAACCTTCTCTCGCCACACCGTCCGTGGACAGGGACGTTAAGCCGTTGGTCTAGTCTCTCGACGTTCTATCGGGGGACTTAAAAGAACCCACACACTTGTCGATAGGAGTAGGACTATTGTGGACTGTCAACTCTTCCCTTACAAGAATTGTGCTGTATATCAGGACTCCATTTAAACTAGCAATGCTAAACTGGATCGTCCTGTATAAATACTGCTTACAAATACAAATACAAAATATTTGATAAACAACGATTAGCACTCAAAATTTAAGTACAACAGTGCTACGTAGGAGGAAAAAGAACAGCGTCACATTTAATATAAAAGAGGATTGATCAACACAATCCCGAATTATTTCAAAATTCTGGTTTACCAATAATATATTTATTTTCAAATTCAAGTATAATTCTTTACTTCTTAATAAAAAGTGCAAATCTTGCTTGATTTTTTTTACTTTCATTTGTATGCTTAACAGCAAACTATTCCAAATTATTGCTTCAGATCAAGAGAAAGCAAGGTTTTGAGTTTCAAGCCTTGAAAGTTTTACAAAATACTGTAACTTTCCTGGTGGATAATCTTGTGCTGTAATTATGCAGTTTCTGACTTGGTCAACAGACATTAATTTTTATCAGAACTGGTGTGCTCATAGCATTACCAAGGCATCACATCTTATTAAAGTAAACCTGGAAAGTTCTGTCTAAATTGGGATGGCTGGACACAACATTCACCACATGAATCTCTGGACTGCTTCTGGCTCATGAGGCCAGTGAAAGGGTTTCTCTAGAAACAAGTACAAAGTAACTGCATTAACAATAACATACAGGGCACTCTCCAACAGCAGTTTAGGATAGGAGGCCAGTGGAATGTGAAGTCTGTACATGATATACGGTACAATGAAATACCTAAACTCTAGAAGTTTCTGAGGAACTGTCACAGCAGTAACACACACTACAAAAACTAATTGCCACAGAACATGCTGTCTAGCTGTTAATAGGTGGTGAACTGCCCACCCACTGTATAAATACACTGGGATTAATGCATATCGGACTCCCCAGTGTCTGGCATACAGCTTCCGCCACACATAGAATGGGTAGTGACGGTTATCTGCCAACAGATATTTATGCACAAAAGTAAACTTGAAAATTAACAGCAACATCAGCAGAATGGTTAGAACTGTACCAAGGAACTTGATTGGTTTTCTCAGTACATCCTTGATGTCTTTCAAAAAGTTTAAGACTAAGGATGGAGATATTAAGTGTGGACAACTGAAAAATAGAGTGAAGCCCAACAGATAAAAAACCTGTGGGAAGTTCAAGCAGGCCTCATGACTAGACCGATCACCTACAACAATACCATTATTAATGAAAACAAACACAACAAAACCAAGGGCTGTCAAGGCATATGGCCACAAAATTCTCATCAAGTCCCCAAATCTTTCCAATGCAAGTGATACTAGGTCTGTAAAGGCCGAGATCACGGAGCCAGGATTTGGAGCTCTCTTTTGCATCATTGGTGCCAGCATTCTTGCAGCTGCTGATCCTGCAGTGAATACAACCCACACAATATTGGTCTGTCGGAATACGATGGCTACACACCCAGTCACAGCTGCCACAAAGTGCCAGTTACAGATATTGAAGTAGTACATTACTAAGACCCAGAATGTCGACCCAGGATCTGTGTAGTAAAGGAAGGTGTAGAAATACAGGAGAGGAAAGGTACTCAGGATTACTGCCGTCAGGGAGCACTTGGCCTCTTGATCTTTTGGCTTGTAGTCAGTTTTCTTGCTTTCCTGGGAGAGAAACGATTGAACATATGACAAGTTTGACATTATTGTTATTAAAATTTAATGTACCAGTAATTAACTGGGTTTTCAGTATCTAGAGCAGGTCTTTATAGTACAGTTTCAGGACTAGTACCACTGACTGAAAGCTGTGCTCTGAGGTCTGACATGGACTGAATAGTGGCTGCCCCAGGGTACCTGTACGTGCTTTGGTTCAACTTTGGAAGCTGGGACTTCCAAATTCAGCATCACCAAGCTGCGATGTTGACCATAAGCTACACACACAATCGATGTGCCCGAGTGGGTTTTGAAACAAATCCTCTGTAACTTTCTCATACACTGTGAAAACTATATACCGTATATACTCGTGTATAAGTCGAACCCGTGTATAAGTCAAACCCCATTTTTGAAGCCAAAATTGACACTTTTTAAGAAATTATACATTTGAAATGTATTTGTGGCTTAGACATAAA